>MU382742.1:0-45934 GCA_022495115.1 Xylaria castorea | reverse complement strand
TTAATTATATATAGTACGTTTTAATTTTTTATTTATATAATATTTATAACTATTTTATAGTTAAATTTACAATTATTTTTAATTATAAACTTAAAACAATATAATATTTTATTATACGTTTAATAATAATAATAAAACTTTTAAATTTTTTTTAAAATTAGTTGTTTAACTTTATATTTTGCGCAAAATAATATTTTATATAATTTTTCTATATAAAAATGTTTAAAGCGTTTATATAATTGTTATAGTTTAACTTTAATAAAATAGCTAACTGTTTTATATAAACTAATATTAAAAAAAAAGTAGCTTTATTTATATATAATAAAAAAAGTTTTTTTATTTTTTTATATAATAATATTTTTAATATTATTAAAATAAGCTTTTAAACAGTTTATATTTTTTAATAAAAATAAAAACAAAATAAAAATATTTAATATATAAAACATTATATAATTAATTTAGTTATTAATTTTTATTATATTAATAAATATTGTTATATAGCGTTTATTAAAGCTTATTTTAATTGTTTTAAAAGTTTAAATAATTTTTATATAAAAGTTTTTTTATATATATATTTTTATTTATAGTTTTTTTATAGTTAAAAACTTTAAAGCTTTTATGTTTTAAATAATACTTTAATACTTTATATAATATTAATTGTTAAATATAAATTAGTTTAATAATTTATTAATTATTATTGTTTAAATATTTTTTTTAGTTATATAATATATATATATATTATTTATAAAATATAAAGCTAATTTTTTTTTATATAAACTAAAATCTTTTTTTTATTTTTTTATATAAGTTTAAATAGCTTTTATACTTAATAAAATAAATAAAAAACTTTTTTTAAGTTAATTTATTATTAAACATTATTTTATATATATTAAAATATTAACTTTTTATATAAAACCTTTTTTAAAAAGTATAATTAGTTAACTAACATTTTTTTTTTTAATAAATAAAACATTTTTTGTTTATATAAATATTTTTTTAAAAATAATTAGTTATATAGTTTTTGCTAAAGTATTATTTTTAAACGTTTTAAAAATATTATTTAATGCTTTTAGTTTATAAAAAATAGCAAATAATTTAGTTATAACATTAGTTTATATAATATATATTTTTTGCTTTTTATATAAAATGTTTGTTAAACAAGTTTTTTTTAATTTAAAAGCATATATAAAAATTAAAAAAAAAGCTTTTATACATAAGTTTTTAAAAAATAAATGCTATTTTAAATTTTTGTACGCTTTTATATACTTATATAACAATTATATTAAAGTATATTTTTTTCGAATATTTTGTTTTACATGTTTTTTATGTTTTTAATAGCTTATTAATTATATTTTTTAATGCTTTATATAAAAAATGGTTTTTTTTTTGTTTATATATTTATACAAAAATAATATTAGTTTAATTAGTTTAATATTAGTTATAGTTTATAATTATATTAAAATATACATTTATAAAATTATACGTTTTTTTTTTATATATAATTAAGTTTAATATAATATATATAATAGTTTTTTATATAATTAGTTAAAATAGTTAAATATATAGCATAAAATAAGTTTTTTATAATTTTTAGCTTTTAATAAAAATTAATAAACTATTATGCTTTATTATAAAATAAATTGTATAACTTTTTAAAATAGTTTTTTTTTTTTTGCTAAATTTATAAAAATATTTAATATTTAGTTAACAAAATAATTTTGTTTTAAATATTGTATAAAAGTAAAATTTAAATTTAAAATATAAGCACTTTTATATTTAATATTATATAAAACATTAATTGTTTAAAAGTTTATAAAAAGTATTATAAAACTAAATATTTTATTATATGTTAAAAATATAACATATTTTTAAGTTATACTAAATTATAATTTAGTATAAGCAATAAATAATATTTAATAAATAAAATTATTTTTTAAAAATATACTTATAGCTTTTTAAAATTGTTTAATAATATATTACTTTAAGTTAAATATTTTGTTTAACTTTATATATAAAAGTTTTTTTAAAATTATAATTTAGCTTAAAAAATAAGTATAATAAAGCTGTTTTATTATATAAATAAATTATTATAAGCTTAACTAAAAAATTTTTAGTTTAAAGTAAAAAGAAAAAGCTATTATATAAATTTTTTTTTTTTAAAAAAAGCAAATAATATATAAAATCCTTGTATAAAAAATTAAAGTTTATATATTAAAATATAATTACTTTTTATAAGCTATATAATATAGTTTTTTTTAAAGCATAGTTTAAATTTTTTGTTTAAAACACTTTTTATATAAAAAGTATTATAAACTTTTATAATAATTTTGTTATTAATTATTTACAACATTTATATTTTAGCTAATTTAAAGTTTTTTATTAAAGTTTTTTACAAATTTTTTAGTTTATATAAGCTTTAGTTATACTTAGTATATAAATATATAGCTTATATATTTACTTTTTTTTAAGTTATTGTTTTAAAATTGTATAAAATATTATTATACGTATAAAATTTTATTATTTTTTATATAATAAATAAAAAAATGCTAGTATAATTAGCAATTTTTTTTACTATAAACTTATATAAAGTATTAATAAAAAAAATTAAAAACTATTGTTTAAAAGCTTTAACATTTTAATAAATTTGCTTTTAATAGCTTTTATATAAATAACTAATGTTAAACATAGTTATAAATAAAAAAAGGTTTAATTGTTTAATAAGCTTTTGCGCAGTTTATATAATAATATTTAAAGTTTTTATTGTTTAATAAACTTTTGCGCAGTTTATATAATAATATTAAAAGTAATACAATTGTGCGCTATTAATTAAACTTTTATATAAAAGCTAAACTAAAGTATAATTTTAAAACTAATCTTTTTAGCTTATTAAATATTTTATAAAGCTAAAGTATATAATATAAAACATATAACTTGTACGTTTAATATTAAAATTCCGTTTTTACTTTTGTTAATTTATATTTTTTAGCTAAAAACATTAATTAATGTTAAATAGCTAAAAATATAATATTATATAAAAATAAAACGTATTAAACAAATAACTTATATATTAATCTTTTTTTTTATTAAAAAAAAAAGTAAAGCTTTTATACATAAAATCTTTTATTTAAGCAAAAAATTTTACATATATATATTACTTACTTAATTAAGCTAACAAGTTATTTAAACAGTTATATAAAAAGTTTTACATATAGTTAACATTAATGTTTTAACAAATTATATAATTTTTATTAAAGTATTATTTTTAAATGTTTTAAAAATATTATTTAATATTTTTAGTTTATATAAAATAATAAATAATTTAGTTAGTTATAACGTTAGTTTATATAATATATATTTTTTGCTTTATATATAATAAAAGCTTATAAAAGTGCACTTTATATATTATATATAGCTATATATAGTTATACGCTATAGTTTATACGTGTAACTTAACTATATATATATATTTATACATTATATTATTAGTTTATATAAATTTATAAACTTAAAAACTTTTAATCTTTATTTTTAATTTATATATAGTTTTTACTTATATTTATATACACTTATATTAATATATAAAATGTTTGTTAAACAAGTTTTTTTTAACTTAAAAGCACGCATAAAAGTTAAAAAAAAAACTTTTATATATAAGTTTTTAAAAAATAAATGCTATTTTAAATTTTTATACGTTTTTATATATTTATATAATAGTTATACTTAAATATATTTTTTTAAAATATTTTGCTTTAAATACTTTTTATGTTTTTAATAGCTTATTAATTATACTTTTTAATGCTTTATATAAAAAAAGGTTTTTTTTTAGTTTATATATTTATATAAAAATAATATTAGTTTAATTAGTTTAATATTAATTATAGTTTAACGTATTTTATAAGCAAATTAACTATATAAACAAACTAGCTATTTTAACATTTTAAACATTTTTTTGTACAATTAACTTTTAATTTTTTAGTTTTTAACTATTTAATATAATAAACGTTTAAAAAAAGTTTAACATTATTTTTATGCTTAAAGCAATTAAGCAAAACTTTAAATTAATTGTTTAACATATAATTAAAATTTTTAATGTTTTTTATATAACTTTATGCAACTAATAACTTAGTTATAAAATATAACATAAAATAATTTTTAATTATTAAAAGCTTTTTTTATTTAAAAAAAAATTTATTATATAATTGTTTTTTTTTTAATATAATAATGTTAAAAATATAGCTAATTAACTGTTAATAATACGCAATAAACTATTCGTTAAAAAAAATTAAACATTTAACTTTATATAATAAACTTTTAAGCTTATAACACGTTTTAATTAACAAATAAATTATAAACGCGTTTTTAACAAAAATTTAATTATATATTACGTTTAATTTATTTTTATATAAGTTATAATAACTATAAAAAAAATTAATAAAAAAAATATTTATAACTTTAATAAAACTAAGTTTATAATAATTAAAATTATAGCTAAATTAGTTATAACTATTTTAAATTATACAAAAAACTTAAAATTAGCAAAATAAAGCAATTATAAATAGTTTATAGCTATTAAAGCTATTTTATTATATAGTTATATTATTTTATTATATATTATTTTAATAAAATAAAACTATTTATTATTTTAGTATAAAAATATTTTATTATTTAACAATTAAAAAGTTAAAACAATAAACAATAAATAAACAATAAATAAACATAAGTTAAATTAAATTAAACATTTTAATAAGCATATAAAAAATTGTACAAAAAATATATATTGCTTTTTTATTTTTAACAGTTATAAAAGCTACTATTTAACTAACTTTAAGTTATACGCTAAAGTTAACAATATTATTACTTTTTATATATTGCTATATTTGTTTTATAAGCTTTAGCTATTTAATATTAGTTGTTTTAGCTTTTTAAAATATATATATAACAAAAAAATTAAACATTTAATATAAACATATATTTTATACGTTAATAAAAAAAAATTTTTAACTGCGTTTTTTAACGTGTTTATTACGTTAATAATTAAACAAAATATATATAAAAAGTTTTAAAAAGTAAAACTAGTTTTATATAACTTAAAATATATTATTTTATAGCTTAATTATTGTTTAATTATTTTATATATTAAAAAAATTTTTTTTTTTTTATTAAGCAACTAATAATTAACTATTTTAAACAATTAATATAAAGCTAAATTTTAAATTTTAATATATTTAAAATTAAATTATACAATATTAATATAGCGTATTAATAGCTATTATTAAAAATATATAATAGTTAACGCATAATATATAAGCTTTTTATTATTGTTATATAATAATAATAATAAAAATTAATATATTTTAAAAAACAAACAAAAGGTTTAACTAGCGTTATTATATAAAAAAAACTAAAATATAAAATAAAAGATTATTTATTATAAAAAAAGCTAAAAAACTATTAGTTAAACAAAAAGCTATTATATAAAAAATAGCTAAAAATTATTAAAGTAATTATTATATAAAAAAGCAAAAAACATACGTATAACAATATAAAACTTGTAGCAAGCCCGGCTATAATATATACACTTATTTAAACAAAATAAAATTAGCTAGCAAATTATTGTTTGATTAGTTTAAATTAATTATATATATTATAATTAAGTTATTTTTAATTGTTTTTAATTAATTATATAAATAAATGTTTAAAATGTTAAAGTAGCTAGTTTGCTTATATAGCTAATTCGCTTATAAAATATGTTATAATTATATTAAAATATAAATTTATAAAATTATACGTTTTTTTTATATATAGTTAAGTTTAATATAATATATATAATAATTTTTTATATAATTAGTTAAAATAGTTAAAAATATAGTATAAAATAAGTTTTTTATAATTTTTAGCTTTTAATAAAAATTAATAAACTATTATACTTTGTTATAAAATAAATTATATAACTTTTTAAAATAGTTTTTTTTTTTTTGTTAAGTTTATAAAAATATTTAATATTTAGCTAACAAAATAATGCTGTTTTAAATATTATATAAAAATAAAACTTAAATTTAAAATATAAACATTTTTATATTTAATATTATATAAAACATTAGTTGTTTAAAAGTTTATAAAAAGTATTATAAAACTAAATATTTTATTATATATTAAAAATATAATATACTTTTAAATTATATAAAGTTATAGTTTAATATAAACAATAAATAACGTTTAATAAATAAAATTGTTTTTTAAAAATATACTTATAACTTTTTAGAATTGTTTAACAATATATTGCTTTAAATTAAAGGAGTTAATATAAACGCATAAAAAATTAATATAAACGTATAACTTTACGGGCGCATAACTTTTTATAAGCTTTTATTAGCTTAAAAATTAATTGTTAGTACACTTTGTTTTTGCTACCGTTCAAAATGTACTTACACTTAGCTATAAATTAACCACTAGCAAAACAAGCTTTTATAATTAAAGCTATTCGTAAACCTTTTAATTGTAAACCTTACATTTAAAGCTATTTATAAACCTTTTAATTGTAAACCTTACATTTAAAGCTATTTGTACCTTTCGCAATTAACTTATCGCAATAAACTTTACAGGATTAACGAATATTTTTAAAAGCAAGGTTTATAATTAAAAGGTTTACAATTAAAAGGTTTACAAATAGCTTTAAATGTAAAGTTTACAATTGGATGCAATAAGTTAATAAATAGGGCTGTTGTAGCTAAATGTACTATAGGGCAAATTTTAAATTAAACTAATTAAAAAGTTATACGTTTATAAAGTTATGCGTTTATATAAATTCTTTATGCGTTTATATTAACTTTTTAAATTAAATGTTTTTTTTAATTTTATATATAAAAGTTTTTTTAACTTTGCATATAAAAGTCTTTTTAAAATTATAATTTAGTTTTAAAAGTAAATATAATAAAGCTGTTTTATTATATAAATAAATTATTATAAGCTTAACTAAGCAGTTATTAGTTTAAAAAAAAAAAAAAAGTTGTTATATAAGTTTTTTTTTTTTAAAAAAAGCTAATAATATATAAAATCCTTATATAAAAAGTTAAAGTTTATACGTTAAAACATAATTGCTTTTTATAAGCTATATAATATAGTTTTTTTTAAAGCATAATTTAAGTTTTTTGTTTAAAACACTTTTTATATAAAAAATATTATAAATTTTTATAATAATTTTATTGTTAATTATTTATAATATTTACATTTTAGCTAATTTAAAGTTTTTTGTTAATATTTTTTATAAATTTTTTAGTTTATATAAGCTTTAATTATACTTAATATATAAATATATAGCTTATATATTTACTTTTTTTTAAGTTATTATTTTAAAGTTATATAAAATATTATTATATATATAAAGTTTTATTGTTTTTTATAAAATAAATAAAAAAATGCTAGTATAATTAACAATTTTTATTATTATAAACTTATATAAAATATTAATAAAAGAAATTAAAAGTTATTGTTTAAAAGCTTTAACATTTTAATAAATTTGCTTTTAATAGCTTTTATATAAATAGCTAGCGTTAAACATAGTTATAAATAAAAAAAAGTTTAATTGTTTAATAAACTTTTGCGTAGTTTATACAATAATATTAAAAGTAGTACAATTGCGCGCTATTAGTTAAACTTTTATATAAAAGTTAAACTAAAGTATAATTATAAAACTAATTTTTTTAGCTTATTAAATGTTTTATAGGGCTAAAGTGTACAATATAAAACATATAGCTTATACGTTTAATATTAAAATTTTGTTTTTACTTTTGTTAATTTATGTTTTTTAGCTAAAAACATTAATTAATGTTAAATAGCTAACAATATAATATTATATATAAATAAAACATATAAAACAAATAACTTATATATTAATCTTGTTTTTTATTAAAAGAAAAAACAAAACTTTTATACGTAAAATTTTTTGCTTAAGCAAAAAATTTTGCGTACGTGCACTACTTACTTAATTAAGCTAACAAGTTATTTAAGCAATTATATAAAAAGTTTTACATATAATTAACATTAATGTTTTAACAATTTTTAAAAATAAAAGCAGCAAAAAAGTTATATTATTAATATTAAAATATTTTAAAACAGTTATTTATTTATTTTAATTAACGTTTTTTTTAAAGGTTTTTTAAATAATAAACTTAATAACTATATAATAATTAATGTTTACGCTTTAGTTAAACCTAATTTTATTAATGTTATAAAAGCAGCTAAATAATATATTAGCTATTTTAAAAACTTTTAACCGGTTAAAAAAAAAGTTAATATTAACTATAATAGTTTTATTAACTTTTAAATAATAAATTATATTAGCTTTAACAAATTATACGTAAAAGTTTCGTTTTTAAAAAAGCTAATATTATATTAAACTAAGCTTTTTTTTAATAGTTAAAGCTTTAAACAAATGTTTAACTATTAACTAAAACTTAATAAATAATAATATAAAACTTAGCTTTATTTAACTAATAGCTTAATAAGCTAATTAACTTTTAAAAATTAGTAATAAAGCTTAAAAGTTTTTGTTAACTTGTTTTTTAATAAACATTTTTTAAAGCAGCGTTAAATATATAATTATAATATTATTTATTGTTTAAATATAGCATAAATAAAAAATCTAAGTTTAATAACGTAAACTATAATAATAAAACCTTATAAAAGTACACTTTATATATTATATATAGCTATATATAGCTATACGTTATAGTTTATGCGCGTAGCTTAGCTATATATATATATTTACACATTATATTATTAGTTCACGTAAATTTATACACTTAAAAACTTTTAATTTTTATCTTTAATTTATATATAGTTTTTACTTATACTTATATACACTTATATTATATAGCTATAGCGTACATTTTTTAATTAGTTGTTAACATTATTAAAAAAAAAAAAAGAAAAGCGATTTAATTAATGCTAAAAAGTTAATTAAAGGAGTAAAAGCAAAAAAAAACATGCAAATTAAATAAAGGAGATTAAATACGCAAAGATTGCATAAATAGGGTAGTTAGGTAGCCCGTAACCCTATAGCCCGTAGCTTATTAGGTTAACTTAAGCATTAATGCTTGCAGCTTTTAATGACTTTATTAAAAGCATATAAGGTGCTAAAGTGTAGTAGCTACTATAGTAAATAACTACAGCGAGGTTAAATGTTAACGTTATAGCTTCGTAAGTTATTAACGCTTGTTAATACTATTACTTAAACAGTTTTGCTTAACAGTGGAAAACTTTAGGAAAGAAAAACTGTTCTTAAATCTTGCTTTTAAGCATAAAGTAACCAAAAGTAAACTTTTTGTTTTACATATATAGCAAAATCCCAGAATTTTTTATTTAAATAACTTTTTTATTACTTTGTTTTTATAACTAAAACTATTATAAGTTTATAAAGGTTTAATAAAACCACTTTTAATAAAACATAAACTATAAAACAAAAAATAAAAAAAGATAAACTTAGCGCAAATAGTTAAAGCTACCCTACACTTACTATAGTTAACGTACAATTAAATATATTAATTAATTAAAGTAATTAGCGTACAATTAAATAAATTAATTAAATTTAAAGCTATTAAACTGTTATTATTGTACAAATAATAATAGCTTTGTTTATTTACGCTAAGTTTATTTCCTCTCGTTTTACAGTTTATGTTTTGTTAAAAGTGGCCCCATTAGACCTCCGTCTGTACGTGCGGCCCTACTACGCCGCTCAAATGAGTGATTCTATAGGCCTACAGGGATCCACCCCATAACTTCCCATCTACAACACACTTCGGCGAGGCAAAAACGCTACGTTTTCGGCTCGAGATTCACTCACCTACCTCTTTTACGCTAGTAGATAGTTAGATAGCTTGATTGCTTATTGTTTTTTCCCCTTCAGATTTAGGCAGGTATAATCCAGTCTTCGAAGCTTTAACGTACTAAAAACAGCTGGCCAAAACATCGGCTTCATTGCGCAGACTGGCTTTTACAGCTCACGCTCTTCTAACACAAGTATTAAAATACCACTACCCAAATGCCCTGAAGCGTGCTGTAGATCGCCATTGAAAGGGAAAAGTGGACTTGTTCAGCCGACGCCCTACGACATACAATGTCATGCTACAGCCACTGGCGTATGCGGCCGTACACGCAGGTGGTTATCCATGTACGGAGCCCTGGATATCCTACTTTGCGGTATTGCTGGATCTTTTGGTTTATTGCCGTGGTGGTAAACATGGCGCCATCATGATAGCTCTATATAACAGCAGTCCTTGTTAGTACCTTTAGCACAGACCAAATTACGTAGAAACCCAAGTACTACACTCTTCGGCCTTTTATTGCTCATTACACCCTTGCCCAGTGCTTACACAAAGTAATGGTGCCGAAATAGCCGTCAAAGACATATATAAGTCGGTCTAGTACGCTGATGGGTTTCCAGAAACTCGCAGAACTACAATTGTTAAAGACCTACCTCGAGCACAACATCAATAGGGAGGATCTCTAGCAGTCACTTTGAGGGATCAATGATTCCTGCAATTATTTTCTCGTCGTCTTAAGTTTGCACCAAGACCAACATGCCTTCACCCGTGGAGACTTTCCCAAAATTGAGCCACGTGCTTCAAATGCGAGTTAATCTAGGTGAGAACGCCGTGATAGCCGGCCAGAGCCGAGGTGGTGCCACTCAGCATCTCATCCCTTTAAATTCTGGTTTCGTCAAGGGAGTCGAGGGGACCAAGGCCGCAGGGTTAGAGGTTGAGTTGGTTCCCGGCGGAAGTGACTGGCTAATGGTCAACGAGAAGACGAAAATGAACCATCTAGATATTCGTACGCACGGGGAAAACCAGGACGGGGACGGTTTCTTCGTACGTTACGTTGGATACATGGGGATGGATGAAATGGCCACCAAGTATGTCACTGGGGTACCTGGAAGACAAACAACCAAGGGAGGCGACAACTATTGGTATATCAATCCAATCTTCGAGACAAGTAGTAAGTCCTGCCCCTTTTCTACCTTGTTCGGTGCGCAAGACACCATAGTTAATGTTCATGACTAGGCGAGAAGTATCGATGGTTGACGACCACATTCTTTGTCGGCCGAGGACATTGGTACGCCGGGGATGATGGTACCCACGCGGCCGAATACGAGATCTTCGAGGTAACAGGCTAGACATAATAATACATGTGTCGGGATACTGCTAAAAAGGCAACAATGGGTGTTGGATAAGGCAAGCGTGGTTGCGCGAAAGAGTCTGAATCAGCCATCTAGGCTAATCCTGGTTATATCTATACATAGTTTTATCACAGAGGTGGCTTTGCAACGCTGGTGCTAAAAGCCCCATTTTTAGCAAGATAATACAGTTTTCCTATCTCCTAATGTTGCGACCACCTAAAGGACATGTATGTATATAGCCAGAGACATCCCACAGAGGTATTTTGGCCTTTCACACAACAAAAAGAGTCTCCACATAATTGCCCTATCCCGATATGTGATAGTAGCGATTTTAGTCAAAATGCCCGGTTGAACTTCATGTATCTCTGTACCCTCTAAGCTGACCTAGTAGGCCACGGGCTAGCACCTCACGGGCTACTTCACACAATAACTACCCTAATTGAATTAAAGCTATTTATACAGCTAATACAGTTCTAATAGCCTAGTTTTTGGTGTTTTTAACTTTAATATAGTTTTTTGTTTTTGTTTTATTTTTTAGTATAGCTTTTAGTGCAATAATAAGCTAATTTAGCACTTTGTAATTGCTTGCTTTATTTTTATAAACAATTTTACTCCGTAGTTTTTGTTTTGCTTTTTATATGTTAGCTATAATAACTAGTTTATTTTTTAGCGAAAGTTTAACGGTTTTATAACTTATAGTTGCTTTTTTAGCTGTTTTAGCTTTTAAAAAGCATATTTTGCGCTTTAAATTTGCAATTTTATTAGTTTAATAGTTTAAAGCTTTTAAAGCTTTTTTATATAAAAGCTGTTATATTAACGTATATAAAACAAAAAATTAAGCAGCTAGTTTTTTGTTTATATTTTTAAATGTTTAGCTATTTAAAAGTGTTATAATTAATGTTTTAACTATAAGCTTTAAAAACTATAGTATTAAAAGTTTTTTAACAACTTAAAAATTTTTTAGTTAAGTTTTAGCTATTTTTGCTTTTTTTAATATAATATATTTTAATAATAATAGTTTTTAATAATTTTATAGTTATATTTTAAAAGTTTTTTAAACGTTTTTAAGTATATAAGTTATTATTATTTTATTTTTAGCTTGCTAATAAGCTTTTAAAACGTTTTGTTTAAAAGGTTTAATTTTTAACGCTATAACATTTATGTTTTAAAGCAACAGCTTTAGCTTTTTTTTAAAAAAACTAAAAATTTTAACGTTTAACGTTTATATTATATAACTGTAATAAAGTTTATAAAACATTAGCTAAATTTTGTTTAAAAAGTAAAACTATAAAAAGTTTTCGTTAATATATAATTTATAGCTATTATATATTAAAACTATTTATAAATTGCTATATTAAACAATTTTATATAGTATAAAAACTTTTAATATTTAAGCAAGCTTTGTTTTATTGTTAGTTTAGCTTTTAAAAGTTATATAAAACTGCTAATTATTTTATAAGCTAAAATTTTAGCGTAAAAACTATTAAGTTTATATTTAAACGTTTAAAAAAATAAAAAGTAGCAAAAAAGTTGTATTATTAGCGCAAATATATTTTAAAGTAGTTATTTAATTGTTTTATTTAACGTTTTTTTTAATAGTTTTTTGTTTATTGTTTTTAATAACTATTTAATAATTATAGTTTATATTTTAGCTAATGTTTATTTTATTAATATTATATTAGTAGTTAAAAAATATATTAGTTATTTTAAAAATTTTATAGCGATCGAAAAATAAGTTAATATTAATAACTATAGCTTTATTAACTTTTATATAGTTAATTATTTTAGCTTTAACAGTTTTTACTTTTATATTTTAGTATAAAAAATGTTAATATTACTTTTAGCTAAATATTTTATTTATAGTTAAAGTTTAAAGTATAAGTTAAACAATTAATTAAAATTTAACTAACAAAAGCGTATAACTTAATTAAGCTTAACTAATTATTTAAACTGCTAATTTACGTTTTAAATAAAAAAATAAAGCTTAAAAGTTTTTATTTATTTTTTTTTTAATAAATATACTTTAAAAACAGCATTATAAATAAAATTATAGTACTATTTATTGTTTTATTATAGCATAAATAAATATTCCGAGCTTAATTGCGCGAATTATAGCTATTGTGCGCACTTTTTAGTTAGTAGCTAGCATTATTAAAAAAAAAAAAAAAAAACGATTCAATTAATGCAAAAAAGTTAATTGCAGAAGTAAAAGTGGTTGCAGAATTGCAAAATAACTAATTAAAATTAAATACGCGAAAAGCGCGTAATTGGGGTGGTTGGAGTGGCCCGTGAGGTGCTGGCCCGTGGCCTACTAGGTTAGCTTATTTACTCTACCGCAATTTCAACCGATGTATGTTGCATGTTTCATGAATTCGCTATCCGCCCTCAGAGTCTCTGCATCATCTGCACCCAAGCAAATAGCAACACCAATGGCCCCATCCGGCGATTTAGGCATGAAATACACCAGCCCTGGCAAGCTGTCGAACTGTGGCCGTCTGACTGCCTGAGGCCTCCCCAGACCCAAACCAAAGTCGAGCTGATATGAATTCTGGTTGGCCCACGAGCTCAACATTACATCCCTGGACAGGTCACATCCGGCGAGGAAGCTGATGGTCCCTTTATCTGATGTGAGGCTGATGAGTGTTGCAAGGGACCGCCCGTGGTACGCTAAATCCGATGTTTTAGGATCTACAGCCGCTCGGAAGTTCGCAGCAATGACGCCCAACGGACTGTGAGCAGCTTGCTCCATACTAAGGGTATGATACGTCATGTTTTGGACGAATCCAGGATGAGTTTCTGGGATGTTCAAATATCGCCGCAGATCAACAGCTCGGGCGAATAGCGCCTCCGTTGTGGGGCCGTAGCGTGGAAGTCGTGCCCTGGCTATGGATTGCCAGACGAAGGCGGTAAGTGCGTCGTCAGTTGTGATATAACTCGAATTTGATGGGAGCGTCCGAGTAGCCTGTGATTTCAGTTCTTGTATTGCCGAGACAGGAAAATTAAAGTATGACCAGAGCCCAACTTCCATCGACAGTTGGTTTTGTATTCTGCCAGGGCCAGGTTGAGATATTTCTTGCTTAATAATATTGAACTCAAGCTCGGGGCCTGGAGTCCAAGGATCATCCAATATCCGAACAGAATTCTCAGGAGAGAGGTTTCCAATCCTTAACTCTCTCTGAGTGAAAATTTCGTTCCTGCAAGCTCTCGAGAATAAAGAAATGACCTGAGCCTGACCCGTGCCATCCATAGCTTGGTGGTGTCCGAGGAACGTAAGAATCAATCCACCTTTGATGATCGTTGCTTGGAGTTGGAAGACTTCCGCGGGTATGAGTTCGCTGGGTCCAGCGGTGGTCTTTCGAGGGGCGACAATACTTTCGTCTAAAGCATTCATTGGAAAATTTGACTGCTGAAGGGCATCCCAAGGGGGGAACGAGGGATCGCCTCGAAGATCTTTTACCCATACTCGAGGCTTTTCTTCCAGGGACTTGATTTTGAAAGACCCTGTGCTACTCTCTGTTGCGCCCTCGCATATAACCTGGCCGGCTAGCCACGGAAAATGCTCGGCGAGGCGTTCAGCACCTCGAATTAAAACATCGGAGATATCTTCAACACTGAAGTCATCTGGAACTGCAAAGCAGAAGCTTATCTGGGTAAAGACAGGTACCAATCTTTGCCCGAAAAGATCAAGCGTAATATCAAGCTCGGGCTTGGCACTTGTCGCGTCCATTATGCTTCAAAACGGGCCTATATCAGCAGCCCAGGACAATCGCATTCTCAAACGGCAGGAAGGATTGAAGTAGAAGACAATTTGTTCTGAAATGGTTTTTTCTGGAGAGTTCAACCAGTCTAATAACTCATTCTGATTCATAGTGATGCCATGCGTATAGCCGGACGCTAAGGCAAAACGAAGTGGGTGCTTGATACGAGTCCGAGTCTGCGTCGCCGCCCCGGCTGGCGGTCCAACCAGCTCTTTTTCTTCTCTCTGTTGGTATTGACCGTCAATAGCACAATATAGGTAAGTAAGTAAATAGCTATGGGGACCCGGAGACTGGAATGCAACACGGTATGTATATGCATATGCCTATAAACCTCGATAAATACATAATGTGCCTGGTGATATGTACGTAAAAGATGTATAAGATATAAACACGGAACACCTCTTCATAAGGTCCATGTTATTAGTTTTAGTTTTATATATTGGAGACATAAACACTGCCAGGGCTTGGAAAAATAGACATTCGTGGAACAGTTCTATCGGTGTATCAGCTTACTTATATCAATTTCGGCGCTTGGGGTCACATGATCTCTCGTCGCTTCTGCTTGAACTCGCCTCGGCTTATCTAATCATTTAGATAGCAGTGCTACCTACCCGGGTAATTAGCCCGCTTCGCATACTCTTGCCCAACAGTTATTTTCACCGTATTATACAGGCATACCAAGACTCGACAGCCCTGCTCCGGTCCGAGAGGCCTTCAAAGCGTATGTTGGGCTCGTTTGTTCAACAGGGTTTGCTAGGAGAATTCGCGCCCGGTTCATATACCTGAAGGCTCAAGTTATAAAATTAAGGAGAGGCAACGATCTCGCCGATTATCACAAACCGCGACCGCTGATCAGAGTAGGAAAATAAAGTAAGCAGGAAGAAGATTCCTCGCGAGGTGTCCGTAGCGAAACCGCCTCTTGAAAGGGGCAGCGCGCCAGCCGAGCCCCCTGCTGAGTAGTAAAACCAACTAATTATAATCAGTTGAGTCAAGGCCGGCCGGCAGCTTACTCTAATACCAGAATTTTGGAAAGCTATCCGGTACACTTCTAATCCACGTAGCTCGGCGAGTTTATAGCGAGGCAATACGCAGTCTTCGTGTAGGCTTATCACTACCCCACATTTGCAGAGGGGGTGAGAGCCAGGACCCCTGTTATTCAACCTTCGAGCTATATCAAGGCTCGGCGACGACAGCATTAGTACTGTATACTTTAGATACATCACGTGAGGGCCTTCAATGTCAGCTCCAACTGATGTACTTGGTAGAATGCCATAACTTTCCCTGCATATCCATCTTCAACGTTGCCCCTTTTACATGTCTATAACACGTACCGAGACTCTCGGCCCGAGAGACTAGTACCAACATCCGCGACTCCAAGATTGGAACCTATATACAATACATATGATCATATGAGCGGGGAACTCTATACGAGGCTTCAGCTCTTGGCTTGCTCTGGATTGCTTGATCCCTCCGAGACAGCTATATAAGAGCGAGGAAGTAGGAATACGTGAGGTAGACAATTGTGAGCGAGACTATTTAGATTTTGAAGCTCGGCTGCTCGGCTGACTGACACCATGGCTCCCTCAAAGATCATTGTGATATCTTATACCCTTCTGAGCCTTTTCACGCAAACCCTTGCCACGAATAATTACCGCTATACGATCGACTCAAACATGATGAGTGAGCCTCCAGTCATTGTTGAGTCTGGGTCAGTATCCGGACTTCACCTGAATGGCACACGGTCTTTCTTGGGAATTCCTTATGCCGCACCCCCCGTAGGAGACCTACGCTGGCGAGCACCACAGCCACCTCTGCCCTGGACCGGTGTGCGATCGGGCGACAACTTCGGCTCTGGCTGTATTCAGCCTCAGGCGCCGGTCGATTCATTGTATTACAATGGGGACGCGGAGTTCAGCGAGGACTGCCTCTACCTGAACGTGTACACCGGCGCCGAAGGCGCTACTAACAGGCCCGTCCTAGTCTGGCTCCATTTTGGGGCCTTCGTCTTTGGGTCCGGAGCTAACCCCATGCAAGATGGGAAGAAGTTAGCCGCTAAAGGTATTACAGTTGTTACTGTGAATTTCCGCCTCGGTCGATTCGGATTCCTCGCGCTTCCAGAGCTGAGTGCAGAGTCGGATCACCAGACATCAGGCAACTACGGCATCATGGACCAGATAGCGGCTTTGCAGTGGGTGCAACGGAACATCAAGGCGTTCGGGGGCGATCCGACGAACGTGACGGTGGGGGGCGCCTCATCCGGTGGCGCCAGTGTCCACATTCTCCGTACCTCGCCATTGGCCAAGGGCTTGTTCTCCAAGGCGATCTGTGAGAGCGGGCCCGGAATAGCGCCAGCGATCGATGGTCCTGGTCACATCGAAGCCTACATGACGCTAGCTGCAGCGGAAGAGGCCGGAAACGAGCTACTGAATGTCCTCGGCGTCTCCTCACTCGCCGAACTGCGTGGGATGTCTCCTGACAAGATCCTGGCCGCAAGCCTGCCCCGTACGCAAGGGCTATGGAAATCTTATTTACGACCTACCTCCACCAGCCTGAGCGTTTACGACACCGCTAACCCTATCGTCGACGGTTTCGTGCTTCCCGAATCGCCCGGTACGGCACTCGCCTCTGGCCGAGCAGCTGACATCCCCTTCATAGCGGGTAGTGTCGGTGACGATGGGACCGCGCTACCGCGTCTAGATTCCCTAGCTAATTACGACGCATTTGTAAATGAAACGTTCGGAGAACAAGCCAGCGAGGCCTTCCGTCTTTATCCCGCGACTACGGACGATGAGGTGTGGACTGCGTCGTGGAGACTCCTCGCCGACCAGGTCTTTTACTGGCCGACGTGGACATCCGCACGTCTGCAGTCGAAGTACATGAAGTCGCCCGCATGGTACTACGAATTCTTGCGCGCGCCGCCAATCCCCGCGGACTCACCAATAATAGAGAAGGATTTTGCCGGCGCCTTCCACCTTGCCGGCATGCTGTATGCGCTTGGCAACCTCGACGCCTGGCAATGGGACTGGACCGACGCTGATAGGTCGCTTTCGAACAAGATGATGGATACTTGGGTGAGATTCATACAAACTGGGAATCCCGAAGGTGGCCAGGGAGGTGCCGATACTTGGCCGCCTCTGAGTGCGAACTCTGATGTCGTAAGGATCTGGGATAATGACGGCCAGTTACGATTGGAGTCCCCGGGACCGCGTGCCACTGAGGTAACAGCGTTTTGGGACAAATATTATGAGGTAGAGTTGTAGGCATAGCGATAGCGCTCTCTCTATGTGGTGGTATAAAGGTACAATGTTCAACACAACAAGTATCACGATACTTCCCCTGGAAGGAAGGACACATGTGCATACAGCAAAAACTAGCCTACGAAGTTGTTTTGACCCTTCACGCAACAACAATGGTCTATACCTATACATAAATTTGACTGCCTCCGAGATCCTGATAATGAGCTTTGATGGTTCATTGTCACCTGAGCTATGTATCTCGATTGATTCTATCCTCCTTTTCTGTTCTAAACAAGTTCTTGTTTCTAAGCCATGTGAACAATTACTACAAAACGTTCCGAACAGTGGTCCTTGACTAACACTGCTGTGGAACGCGTTAGTCAGTCTCTACATCTCTCAAAAATGCATGAAACAGCAATGAGGAGGACCGAGTTATATTTATCTAGGTTGACAGACGGCCAGGCCACTTAGTGGCCAAATGAACGACCGACTGCCGTCGTAATTACTATGATCGATCAATTCTGACATAACTAAAACCCGTGAAGCGGTTCATTCTCATAGAACACAAAGAATCGCATTTCCATGCTTTCCCTGGGTGCGTTGTTGGTAGTCTGGGGAAGCCTGAAGGAGGCGTGGCAGCAACGACTATTGGTAGTGTTCTTCGAGTCGTAGCATTTGAAGATCAGAGCCTCGTCCGGTTGCATCTCAGCGAGATGATACCACTTGTGCTTAGGACTGGCGCGAACTTCGAGCGTTTGGAACCCATCACCTTTGGAGATGCTCTCGTAGAAGCTGCTAGTGCCCTTAGGTGGTAGGACTACATCTATAGGCACCAGATCCTCATCGTTGATAGTCCGTCCATCGCAGAAACAAAGTGGATCGCGTCGGATTGTTTGGATCGGCCGCCAAAGGTTCACTGTCCCCCACCGCGTCTCGGACAGCTTCTCGGCCTCGTCGGGGAGATTCTCGTTCAGGAGAGTGCGGGCTCCATTACCGGACTGGTCGATATGCGCATAGCGAGCAGGAACCGTCTTCCCAAATCCTTCTTTATCCGAGATGTTGGCTCTGCCCCTGCTGGCCTCCAACTTCTTTAAAGCCTCAATGTTGTCTTCTACGGTATTCTGTCGGATTAGATGAGAGAAACAGTGTACCCGCGTTGCATTAGTGCTAGATTGCCCTATTAGTATGCGGACAATCCAAGAAGAACTTGAAAGACATGTATTTCACGACCGTTTTCTCACTTACATTGTCTTGATAAACTCCTCAGCCTCGGGGTAGAGAACTTGTACAATCTCGCTCGAGTCGAGTGACGCGGTGCTAGGTTTCCATTTACAAGACTGGAAAGAATGTGTGTGAATATCGAACTCGTTCTCCCGGCCTCTCAAATCGTTGACTTGAATAGCATGGGTATCGAACTTCCGACGAAGAACACCAACCGTTCCAAAGCTGCACGTCTCCGTTCCACCTTTAGACGGATCCAGGTAGTAGTTCATGGTAGTCTCTACAACAGTCGCCATGGTGCCCAACCAAAACTCTGTGAGCTAAGAATTATTAGAGGCATGGAAAAAGAACGAAGACGGAAGGCCGCGTGATAACCATTTATGCAGTGACACCCGAGTTGTATCAGCCACCCATAACCCCACCCCACCCCATGGTTTTCTTTTTCTGAACAACCGCGGTATAGTGTTGTTTGGAAGGAATCCGGTATCATATCGATGTTTTCATAATTTGGTAATATTTATTTGAACATGACCAATCACGGAGACGCGGTGGTGGTGTGATCGCCGTCTCAATTATCCCTCTTTTGCTTATTCCACCTTAGTTTACTTCATTCCATCGTGTCGGCCACAAGGTCTTCGGTTCTTCGGCTATTTATTTTATTGGCTGTTACACACAAGGACCAACGTCAACATCGGTCTCGAGTCTCCGAAATATCTTTTTTATAGGGTTATATAGGAGTTAGGTGGACACTGAAAGCTCAGTTCGCCGGCATCTATTATGTCTATGATTACTGTAGGGTGTAAGGAGATTACTATAGATAGTAGAAGAGCGCTTATGAATGTTTACATTATGCTGAGAAAAGTTGTTATATGCCGTAACAACGGATCGGTGAGGCTAGAATAGGTATCAACCAAGGTGGGTCTCGGATTCTCGGGTTCCGGAACAACATAAGCTCATCGCCGTCTACTTCTTGCCGGTCGGCAATCTCACCAGGGGTCATTGTGAGTGTCTGTCTGGCATTAGTATTCAGACCTGCAGCGCCGTGGACTCCGCAGGCGACAACGTGCGGAAACTTATCCAACACCGATCACCACACTTGGTGCAAGGAGGAGACCAGTAATCCACGAAGAGAGCCGTTGGGCCATGAAAACTACCCTAACTGCCAAATCCCCTCACCCTTGTGTTTGCTGTAGTCTTCATTGCCAATACTAGATTAAGTAGCGGCACTAAAATATCGCGAGTTGCAGGTCCATCCTCTAGACTTTCATTTGTGACAAGATTACAAGATCACTAAGCAACCCTGTGAGGGATAGGTGGATCACTCCAAATAAGGCTATCGCAAGGGTGTTTAGGACCCATTCGGTAGATCTCCGGAGGTTAGACCACGTGATTGCATACACACTAATCTGTATATACATATATAGCCCGCCAGACAGTCTGGCGGGCTCACACTTGCAGAGAGATACATAGCAATAAAGCCATATATTTTGAGCTTCCTAGACGCCTGTAAGCCTCCGTTACAAAACATATATCGCTATAATTCATAGCTTACATGTGAATTGTGAATAATACTGTTCTGAAAAGCGGCTTGTACAACTGAAGTGAAATAGGGGTTAACTGCATGCTTATAATTACGATACGATGTCAATGGCCAGTTGCCCAATATCTAGTTTTCATCAAACAGGCTTAGCTAGGTATTGAAACAGAGCGAGGGATTCTAGGTGGCTCCAGGCCACCAAAAACAACAACACTGCTTGAAGCGACAAAAATGGACAAATGTATGTAAATTAGAACTGGGGAGGACTAAACGGAGCGCTTTGCCTTCATACTCAAACGGTAAACAAGCACGTCTACAACAGTTATGCTGTATGTTCTACTCCGTTACTTGTATGGGTCGCCTATCTTTTTTAGCTATCCGATATACACTGACGAGAAACGGTAGTCAGTCTACTCCACGAACAACACCTTCTACCTAGGGTGTTACAGACCTACCAGCCTGTCTGAAGCTCAGTCAGGTGCTCTGTGTGGCTGGCAGTGCTCGCGCGTGTGACACCTGCGCGTGTGGTTGCATGGCACTGCAGTATTCACTGGCGGCAAGGCATTCACTGCACCCGTAGTGAATACTTTGGCCCACACGCAATTATATTTATAATTGCAGCGCACGCATGTACCTTACCTCGGCTTCTTTTTTTTCTTTTCTTCCTTGAGTAGAATATTCTCTCCCAATAATTGGTAAATCAGGTGTCTGGACCTTCTGCCTGTATTGCACCCATCACACTGATATCATATCACCACCTCCCCCCCTGCTCGGGACTTTTGGCTATCTTTGACAAGTAATGGATCCATCCACCGCCCTTTCTCCTGATCTTAAGGCATGTGATGCGTATCACGGTACGCTACGGGCTTCAGGGACTAGGATGTAAGTACGGACCTACGGCCCACACATATATACTAGCAGTGCAAACTCTGCTATATAGATGTTTCTTCCTTGTGCAATAACAATAAGTCAATACTGAAACAACCAGCAGTGTGAACTGCGACAATGCGTAAGATCGGTGGTCCTAGCGTCGGGCCAAACGCTCTCAGCATGGATGTCCTACGTGCCATGCCGTCTTTCAATCTCATCGACAGCTCATGGGTTGGCTGCTCTGCACTGGACTGTTATGATCGCGTAAGACAAAGGACATGTATGTATATAACTGGAGACCAAGCCACAAAGCTGTTTAGACACTTTACGCAACACCAAGAGTCTCTAAATGCCCCATACCAGAGATCCTGACACGTACATCCGCTACGGACGAGTCATTTGCACTTGAATGAGGAGCCCTGAAACCGACCCCAAGAAAGACTTTGAATTTAACCACGTTAACAGACTCCGAGTCAAGTCGACTCGGAGATCTTTGAGATTTAAATACGATTGATGCATCGCTTATACACAAATCTAATAGTAGAATTCATTTAAGAGTCATCCTGGAGCTATCCTTGACCTCCCATGCCAGATAATGACCCACCTACAGTGGATTTAATAATTATTTCCGGCAGATGATTACGGACTTAACGATTATTTTAGCGCTGTAAACGTCGCCGAGTCGCGTGTCCAAAGGAGTCAGGTACGTTGCATCGCGGAACCAATTGTTAGCTTCTGAGGAGAAGAGTGTCAAGCGAGATAGCGTCTCGAGCGTCACCGTGCCCACACTTAGCCGCAGCCGCGCTAATGCAGCCGGATTATTTCGCATTAGTTCCAGGACCGTGCGCCAATCTAACCATTTCAGATTAGAATGCTTTGTCGGACCTATCTGGTTTTCGGACATAATGTTATCCTATCCCCGTCATACACTTTGGCATCCTAATACCTAATTCCGAATCTATCGACTTCGGCGAATAGCTCAATGATAACATAACTGGAAAGAGGCCTTTTTCGAGCGGGTCAGCGGCAATTATGTCGGTAGTTGCTGATATGCAATCATGTTCAAAGAGGAGCCTTGCTTTTCTCTATTCTATAAGTATTTACATAAGTCTCGACTTATACACCAGAAGCCATACAAGCAATTCGAATTCTATACTTGACAATTCTACCCAGTTTGATCTCCAAAATTTGATACAATGGCGCACACATTTCAACTAGGAGACATCCAGGTCCCATCTCCCGGATTCGGCGCAATGGGTCTAAGTTTCGGCCTTGGAACCAATCTCAGCCTCGAAGAAGCCGAACCTGTCCTATTAAAGGCTATTGAGCTGGGCTGCACCTTCTGGGATACGGCGGTAGGTCAAGCGCCCCCTGATCATTGCAAGATGTAGGCACTAAACAGTGCATAAAGGTTGTGTACCAGGCGGGCGTCAATGAGCAGCTTCTAGGGGACTTCGTCAGAAAACATAACGTGCGCGACAAGGTTTTCGTAAGTCCCCAGTCTAATCTCTCAAAGCTAGCTCTAACAAGTGAATTCCGCTGTAGATTGCCTCGAAGTGTGGATTCCAACCATTTTCGGATTATCCTCGCTCTGTCACGAATTCTGCAGCTCATATTGAAGAATCCATCGAAGGAACCATCAAACGACTAGGCTTCACACCCGACTTGTATTATCTTCACCGGATTGATCCTAGTACGTCAGATCTGTCAGATCATCAGCGAGAGTGAGAATCATAAACTAATATGACAAAATAGATACACCGCTGGAGGAGTCTATCCCAGCTCTCGACAACCTTCGAAAGACTGGCAAAACTAAGTATATTGGTATCTCTGAGTGCTCGGCCGCAACATTGCGCCGAGCAAACTCAAGTCAGTGATTTTCACTCATTAGGGGATCTCTCACTAATACGGCTTTACAGTTGCCAAAATAGACGCGATCCAAGCCGAGTACTCAGTCTTCGAGACGTTGCACGAGACAGACGGCCTGATACAGACAGCTCGAGAATTAGGGGTAGCGTACGTGGCATACAGCCCATTGGGGCATGGATGTCTTGTCGATGACTTCCCATATAAAACTCCTGATGATTTCCCCGCAGATGATTTCCGTCGAATATGTAAGCCCGCTGATTGCCACATCTTCCTTTTCAACATTTTACCTATGCTTACATGCCTGTGCTTAGTGCCCAAGTTTCAGGGTGAAAACTTTTACAAGAATCGAGCCATCATTGATGAGTTCAAGAAGCTGGCCTCTCGAAAGGGGTGTACACTACCACAGATTGCACTGGCTTGGGTCGCCGCGCAAGGGATGATCGCTATTCCAGGTACTACCAAGGCGGATAGACTTGCAGGGAATTGGGCTTCTAGGGATATCAAATTGACGGAGGGCGAGCTGAAGGACATAAGGACTTTAATCGATGCTGCCAAGCCGCATGGCGATCGCTACGGCCCCGTACAGCAGGCTATGGTAGGGCATTGAAAGGTACAATCACTCAAGTAACAGATTGTCTCTACGTGCCATTATCTTACGGCTCGAGGTGTGGTTTTCAGTGTACAAGCAACGATATGTACTGCAAAAATAACTTACGCCCACGTCAATAAGATTTGGACCTTGCGCTACATAAACTACCAATTTGGCGCTTGCAAGCTGTTGATAGGGCTTAGAATCCAATGTGCAGTCTCTATTCGAGGCAAAACATGCGACAGTTAGCTTATCTGAATAGTTCTAAGACTACCCATACCGCTGGAGTTTCATGGGCCTTTACGTTTTAAGTACGCGACTAAGCAAAGATGAATCCAACAGCCTCTTCCGCTTACAACCTGATTTACAGAATATTGCAGCGAGTCCGCCCGCCGCCAGAAATTCGGCTTTTGGCTGATAACTAGACCAGAATCACGATAACTTGCGAGAGGAAGAGAAACCAGAACTATCCGAACCAGAGGATATATAGTCGGTACATCTTGACGTTATAATCGTGTAGCTCGAAGGTTGGAGCTTACTTCATTTTCTTGTAAACAGGCAGGAGACATAAATTCTAAAATGGGGAGAGTCTTCCTAGTACTGTGCAAAGACCCCAAGGGCTGTCCAAAGCCCCGTCTAACAGCTTTCCAAATCATAGTTGCCAACGATTACCAGCCAATGATTCTCTACTTCCACCCTTCTGGAAGCCTTATGAGAGAAGCTTCTTAGGGTTGCGCTCTTAAGTCTGCAACCATCGCATCTGCAGGTCGTCATCCGGCTACATGTGCTCAATGCGATAGCGCGAAATGCACTGCTAATTGGCTTTCCCATCAAATGTTTATGGCGTGACGGGTTTGCATTCCCTCTCCAACCAATCGGCCCCTCCCCATCAGGGCAACCGACGTCCACACTTTTCTGTCTGGATAGTCTGAAACTAACACACGCTCAGAGAGCTATAATGGAAAGTCAGTGAAGCATTCTTGAGGAGGCGAAAAGTGCTTGTTACGTCGTGCCTAGAATGGATGGAAGCGACAAACTACTGGCGCGCAAAAGGAGCTAGAAGATGTTGTTTATCACTGCCTCTGCGAAGTCGTAGTTTGCCACAAGCACTCTCGAGCTTACGTAGAAGCAACGTTTTTACCCCTACATCGACTCAACAGGATATTGATGTCGATCAGCATACTTATGGAAATTGAAGAGGCAAGCAGGAGTCAAAGAAGGATAAGTGAGAGATTGTCAGGATCTCGAACTCTGTTGTTGCGCGAAGGGGTCCGAACACCTCCACGGGCTAATCTTTGGCTATATCCAAACATGTCCTTTGTTTTAAGTATGATAGTAACAGATAGCTAAATAGAAGGACTACACCTTTATCACCCTCTTAACGCCGCGAAAGATCATCACAACGTAAATATCCTTTTACGCTATTGATTTTAAGCCCTAGTAGAACTAGCAACGGCAGCTATGTTGGTGCTGCGATGAAACCGGAGTTTATGTGCCATCTGTTCTCATCAAAGATGTCTGAAGTATTCCGTTGTCAAGTTCAGCAGCGCATACCAAGAAGGCAAGGTGGCAAAAATGTGTACAGCCCAAGACCTTCTCGCCAATGATGATAAACTTGTATCAGTCACAATTCTTATAACTAATTATATAGCAACGCGACTGCTCTTCTACGTGTTAGTAATTATACCTATCCATACGCATTCCTGATATTCATCCTAAAGTAGAGCTCGCGATTGTTTGTCATTTGTTCCATTTAGATAGCGACGAGATTTTGGCAAAACCCTAGTAAATCAGTGATTCTGAAAGTCGTTCTCTACCGCCACTGCAAGATCACCCAACGTCTTGAACCTATATGCCAACTCCACATCGCCTTTGAGATCTTCCAACTTGCCACCTATCACCGCATCGTCACCCGCTCTCTCAATCCAGCAACTCTTCAGACCCGCCTTCCTAGCCGGTACATGATCGTGCTTCAGAGCCTGGGCCACATGCAAGAATCCATCACGTTTCACACCCAGGTCTTGCTTCGCATGCTCGATCATCCATTCAAAGTTCCGCAGATCTGGCTTATATGACCCGATTTCCTGAGCCGTATAAACCGCCGAGAACTCGATTCCTTGTAGCGGCCCAGTACGTGTCTTCTCGAACGCGGCCTTATCAACGTTCGAGAGCACTATCAGTTTATATCTCTTCGCCAACTTCTTGAGAGCCTCTACCGTGTCTGGAAACGCAGGCCATACGCCAACACTGTTCCCGAACGTCGACTTCTCTTCTTTCGTCGCGCTTGAAGATGGGTTCAGAGGCACACCCAGCTCCTTGGCCATCTCCTCGTATACTTCTCCTAGGAGTTCCGTATATTGCATACCAGGAAATCTGTGCTCTAGGAGACCTTCGAAGTGCGTGTACAGAGCAAGCAGGCCCTTCTTATCATTTTTCTTGGGGTGGGTATCAGGTAGGTGCGCATTTAAAGGATCAAGCGCTGCTGATATGCCACTTTCCCAGTCAATCAATGTCGCGTAGACATCGAAGGAAAGAGCAGTAAATGATGCGAGAGGTGTCTCCATGGCTTACGATGAAAGATAAAAAGACGGGCTATAACTAGATTCAAGGTTAGTGTTGCAGATTCATCTCAGTTTTATATGCCGGAAATGGGTGGATTCTGATGATATTGAAGTCCACCAAAATTGAGGGGCATCATTGCTGTTTGTCTGTTGGAGCCTGTTGTCCAATCCCCCCAGATTCAACGTTAAGCCACATCCAAGATTTTTGATGGTGGTCTAGCCGGATTAAGTTTAGACTCTGATGCATCTCGGTATGCGCTGCCGTTCGGAGGATACAGAATGCGATGCACGAAGGTGGGGGTCGTAGCTACTTATACGAAGCAACGACAAAAGAGCCGGTGCCGAAGACACCTCGAAAATCGCTTAAGGGTTGTCGGCAAGGTTATCTAACCTAGTATACCTAATCAACGAAGAATATCCGGGATCGCAAGGGACTTCGCTGCAGAGGAGACTCTCTGGAGATAATGTCCTAATTGGCTGGACATTGTTTCAGCGACCCATCCGACGAGAGCACGTCGCAATCGATCAATTGCTCAATCAGTTCACACTGGACTGCAACTCAAAGGGCGTCCTCCACGAAGGTTAAGGCGCTAAAGGTGAGAACAGGAATGAGGGAGATAATACCGGTACCTGTTCTCTTGCCAAAGAAAAAGTGTGGTAATAGATTGTATGAATACTCCCAAGCTGCCATGTGGCGGACGAGATCTATTGCAATTATATTCAAAGAGCACTTAGACACTTTGTAATCAACTCACTCTAACGACACATTGAAAGTCCATTGATAGTATGCAACTTCACATTCATCTACTGTGGTGGTATCTGCCTATAGAAATGCCGAGAGATGGTTTTCTATTTTCTGTCGACTTACATGGAGCCTCATGCCCAGACATGCTAGACTAGAATAACCGTAAGCTCCAACCAGCCAATCACAGCGCGCTAATCTCCCACAAGAGGCAAACCACCAGATCGACCACGTTCCGCAACGTCGCTACGTGATTGGCCATCGCAACACTCCGGCCAATGTCAGAGCTGGATATGGTCGCGTGCTCGACCGACGAGTCTGGATTGTGAGACGAACGACTTTCCCCTTCTAAAACCACCCAATATGGACCCGGGTCCCTACCATGTGCCGAGTGTCTCGCTCTGCAAAATAAGGTTGGAGTCGCCTCCGTCAGGTAGAGAGACAAGAACGTAGGAAGAACGGGAAACCCGTTAATAGCTCTCTTTTCTTTTCTACGTTGCTTCGCTGTCTAACGTAGCTCTCGGTACCTTGGCTTCCTCTCCAACTTTTACATCAAAGCAGTCCTATCATTCGAGGCCGCGTTCGCTGGTTCCACAGCTTTTGTGATCGCCGCCTTATCACTTGCCCCTGTCGCGTGACACCCGATCGTCCGTGTTTCGAGGGGTTCGTATATAGCTTCGTGGCCGCAGATAGAGTGGTGAGGGCTCTTCATCGGCACAATCAATCCAGGACAAGAAGAGAGGACTTCATTTCGTCTGACACCGACATCTCACAATATCAACGACATATCAACAGCACAAACACTGACACGAAATAATGGCACGCCCAAAGATGCCGCCCACGCCGGCCTCATCCACCGAGATAAAAGGCCAGGACCACTCAAACAAGCTGTCGTCATTACAGCTGACCTTCGAGCTGCCCCCTTCAGCAATAACCCCCCATGAGGTTTCTAAGTCTTCTTCGCGTGTCGGCACAAAGATGTCTCCAGTATCGCCAACAACGTCAAGACCACCCTATCTACAGCCCAGCGAGACCGTGAAAGCCAGACGGCGTTCCAGCACGGCCAATCAGCAGAAGGAGACGTTTGCTCTCCCACCACCACCGACGAGATCCCGCAAGATCATCCAGATGAAGCCGCGGCCGCAGGAAGAAGAGGCGGCGGTGGCGGCACCCTCCCCCGCCAAGGGAGGAACCACTATCGCGGGTAGCAGTAATGCCAAGAGCACCGCTGGTGCGGCGGCGAGCTCCAAAACTACTACCACTACCAAGAAGCAACCTTCCGCGACGAGCGCCGCGGGCCGGAAGATCGCGAGGAAGACGGCGCACAGCCTTATCGAGAGGCGCCGGAGGTCGAAGATGAACGAGGAGTTCGCCGTGCTGAAGGGTCTTATACCGGCGTGTTCGGGGGAGATGCACAAGCTCGCCATTCTACAGGTCAGTCGATCGATCATTCATTCGCTCACCCACTCACTCAGTCCGTCACGTGTCGTGTTCCTGTTTCTGCTATCGCACGAAAAGCAACAACAAGCACCACCACCACCAGATCATACATACTAACCCCACGACTCCAATCCAGGCGTCGATAGAATACGTCCGATACCTCGAAGACTGCATCACGAAGTTAAAAGCGCAACAACAACAACAACAAACCGGAGAGTCGTCGTCGTCGTCGCGCTCGCACTCCCCGACGCCGGCACCTCGCGACTTCCGACCCGCTGCGCCGCTGCGGGACAACTCGCGCGCCTCGTCCACCGAAGAAGAAGAAGAAGAAGAAGGGGGGGTCGACTGGACCAACAGCAACGGCAAGCCCGACTACTCGGAGGCGGGCGAAGACGTCGACGGCGACGTCGAGATGACGGAGGATTCTTCCGAGACGCCCTCGCCGACATTTACACCCACGCCCGCACCGCACTCGCACTCGCACTCGCACTCGTCCGCGTCGCCGGTGCAGCAGCACCCGTACTCTTGCGCCGAGTACGCGTATGCGCCGCCGCCATCACATCCGCACAGCGCAGGGACGTCGTCACCGCCGAGCGGCTACGCGTATATACAACAACTACCTGGCTCGCGGCTCACAAGTCCGGGTTTACGACCCCAGCAGCAGCAGCAGCAGCTGACCATCGACCACGAGGTGTCGGCCGCGCTGCTGATGCTCGGCGGGGGGCGGGGGAGCGCGAGCGGCGCGAGTGGTGGTGGTGGTGCGGGTTCTTCGGCGGCGCGGGGGATGAGCGTAAGGGATTTGTTGAGTTCCTAAGCCTAGCCTAGGCTAGACTAACTAACCTAGCCCGCCCTATCTCAATCAATCAATCAATCAATCAATCGCGGGGCGGGGAGCGGGGATGGAAACTCATCAATCAAGCCACGATCTCGACATAATAACACAACACAACACAACAACTCCACTCGCATCATCTATCCCCACATACATACATAACGACGATGCTTTCTTCTTCTTCTTCTTCCCAACTTCCAACTCTCTTGCTGTAGGTAGCGTATAGGCGTTCGGCGCAAAGGGGTGGAGAAACAAGTTTGGATAAAAAAGCCCTTTCCCCAATTTTCTCGATATCCACACACACACACATGTACAACCAACACATGTATGTATATGTATTACATAAGAATACGGTTATCAAGGTGATGATAGGGCATGCAGGTAAGGGGCGGGGGGCAAACCGGAGGGGATGGGATGGGATGGGATGGGATGACTGACTTGTCTGTTTGATTAAAAATAAGCAATTGACAAGAGCGCGTGTTGAGCGCGTGTTGAGCGCGTGTTGAGCGCGTGTTGAGCGCGTTATTTCTGGTATGAATGAATGAATGAATCTGTAGGCCTGGTACACGCCAAACGTGATAGTGTTCTTTCGTGGGCTAGATAAATAGCATTGCAAGAATTACCGTAATTAAATAAACATATATAATGTGTATACAGTGCTTGAGCTGCAAGGTGATCAGGTGCTTTACAGTGGACAGGCTTCTGTCTAAGAAGGATAGATGGTGTGCAAACACGGGAAAAAGGAGATCGCCTCGTTCATAATGGCCTTTCGCACTGGACCATCTGTATCTATAAGCTAAAAAGCAAGCCAGGTTGGATAGATGTAAACAATAAAGACACGTGATACAATAACTCGCAAGACACTGTGTGCATCAAAAGACGTGACCCAAGCATCGTCATCCTGGGGCACAAGTTCGATAGTTCAGCAGATGTCATAAAATCGTTCGATCCGGCCTAGGTTAGGGAGCTTATGCTCGCGACTGTACGCCCCTGGACACCTTTCCAAATTGTACATTTATTCACGTAGTCCGTGATTGAGCTATGCCTGCCACAGCGGGTCTATTTATACGTCCGAACCCACTCACTACCTAGGCTTTGGATGGTTGTAGACTCGATTGCGGTCTCATCTTGGGTTATTCTTTGTAGGTAGTGTTTCATGCCGCGTGGTAGTAGCTCTTCGCTCGAACCATAGTGGCTGAGCACCTTCCCCTCCGCATATAGAGTCTCCTCGCGCGAAAGATGCGAGCTCGCGGGTTAGCCACCATATGGCCGTACTTCAGGCCCGTATCTCATGCTCATCATCAGCCACCCACGAAGTATTGCTTCTCTAGCTCTGCCTCAGGCTACCAGATTTGACAGGGGGGTTTTCAAGTGTAATTGGCGTTCTCCCGATTCTAATCGCTATCTTCGTCATTATCCAGCGCGTCGTCTTCGTCGTTATCACGGTGTTGCCGTTCCTCGAGCCTGTCGTGCGCTTCATCTTCATTTTCTTCTTCATCCTCCTCGTCTTCTTCCTCGGCATTGTCCTGGTCCTCTTCGTCTTCATCGTCTTCCTCATGTTCCTGGTCCGGTTCCGTGTCGGCGTCACTGGCGTCGCGTAGTTCTTGGGTCTCGTCGCCGTCGACATCCATGGCAGATTCCTCGTGAGCGGCGTTCGGTTTTTTTTTCTTGGAGCGTGGTGCGGAGTCGGGTTCGGTCGCGGCGCTGACGTTAGATACCATGGAAGAGTTGGGATCGGCACCAGGCTTGTCGGCTTTCTTTTGTGCGGCTACCTTGCGGCGATATGTGTTACGCTTCGAGGTCTGGGTATCATTGAATTCTGAGACAGTAGAGCTGGTCAGTATGGGTTTGATCCAGGCGCTTTGGCGCTATAAGTAACGCAAGACGGACTTTTGAACTCAGCCTCCAGACGCTCGCGAAAGAAGGGAAATTCGATATCCTCAAGAGCCGCGAATACATCCCCAGGCATTATCGTCTTCTTATTGTTGTCTAAAGTATGCCCGTTCGCTCTGTCCATGGTCTGGTATTAGCATCCTGCCATTCCTTAAGATTCATAGTTGTAGACGCACGCATTCGCGAGGTGGCTGATGAAGACGGTAGCACTCTTGCTCATAGCTAGTATGGCATTGGCCTGTATCTGGGTGTTGGAAGGAAGGACACCCTTTGCCAAACGCGTTATTATCGACTTTGGTAGAGTGAGGTCCTGAGAGTCCCCATGTGTCAGTCTAGAATCTACAGTATGCACCAGGCGAAAACAGTAAATGTCTTAACCACACACCTCAATGGTAACGGCTTCCTTAGAGCTCTCCTTATCTTTATCCTTATCCTTATCCTTCCTTTCCCTCTCCTTGTCCTTGTCCCTGTCTTTCTCCCTCTCTTTGTCGACGAGTTGACTTGACTCGGCGAGATCATCTGTCTCCATTTGTGTAGCGGGTGTAGATGTAGACGGTGTGGCAGCCTTGAGCTGTATCGGCACGGCGGACGCGGGCTCGCGCTGGTCGACGTCGCTGTCGAGCACGAATTGCGCCATGGATACGTCGCCCCGTCTTGCGGGATCTATCTTCCTCGGTGGCATGTCGGGAGCAGAGGAGAGAGCACCAGGTATATCTACAGTAAGTATCTAAGTATATGCGAGCGTGTAGTGTGGATCGCGCAGCAGCTGATCTTGGCCACGCTAGACTAGACCAGCATTGGCAATTGATAGCGGCGTTGTTGAATACTACTTCTCTGATGTGGATGTATTGTGCTCTTTGTCCAATTCAATTGGCTGGATAATTCAGTCGCGAATATTGTCACAGTCGTATTCGTTAACTTTATGTGAGGTAGAAGGTAATGGTGTTAGCGCCTTGCATAAAAAGGACTGTGATACCTACTCGCCAGGTAGCCGCCTACTTGGGTACCTTAGCTGGCACATGCCCCACAAAGACGCGCTGGAGACGCGTTAATGAGTTGATCGGCGGGGGATCATGACGGGTTGGTGGCGGTTCGGTGTGGCTTAACCTACCTGAGATTTAATAGATGTGGCTTGTGCACTGTTATACCCCAATGTATACTAAACGCTTACACCTCGGATTGGATCCCTGGAAGCCACCTACCTACTCCATTGCATGTACAACTCTTGAATCAAAATGATGGCATAAACTATAGTGTTACTACTAGTACTCTTGGAAACGGAGATGAGATGGGAATCCAACGATCATTTTCCTCGGCATTTTACATCGACATGTCTGGGAAGCCCGGGCTCAAGCTCTCGCTCTGTTTCTCATCGCTCTGTCATTTTCATCGTCTCCATTGTGAACCTTGGTGAGATACTCCTTGAATTCAACAGAAATTTGGCAAACCTGCTCGAAGTCCGTCTTGTCCAGCACTATCTTATCGCTTTCCGTTTTCCCGCCTTCGTAATGGAACCGGTACTCTGCCAGGGATACAGCGGTTTGGAAAACTATTGCTTTTCATGTCAGCAAACATCTCTCTTTAGAGCCTCGAAGGGTATACGGTTACTAAAACACCGGAAACGCACCATTTCTTATCTCGCGCCCATTCCAAGGAATGTTCCTCATCTCGGAGTCGTTCAACACAAAGTGTTTTGCTCGGGACTCGACGATCATATCATCCCTGCGTTCTCTCTCTAACTTGTCGAAGAATTGTTTCCAGATTTGTTTGCGCTGCGGTTCCCCAAGGTCTTTATAATAGATTACCAGATGGATTCTTGAGATGAAAGCGTCGTCGAATGTCCCCACCCGATTACTAGTCAAGAACAAGATACCCCGGTAGTACTCCAAGCATCGCAAAAAGACTACACGGTCAGCAGGGTTCTACGCTGTGGAAGGCGAGGCACATTACCGGCGACTAATGTGTTCCGCTTCAAATCCGCAATCATTCATCTTTCCAGCCAGACATCCGCTTCATCGAGTAGCATCACGGCGCCCCATGACTCGGCAAGCCTGAACCACGACGACAATCTCCTCTCCATTGCCTCTTCGGCGGTTCCAAAGTCGGCACAAGTCAATGAAAGCAATGGCCGCCCGGTCATCTCAGAAATACACTCTGTTTATAGTTAGCGGTCCTATATTCAGCGTTTCTCGCGATACTCCACATCACATACCAGCAGTCTAGAAATTTGATTAGCCAAGAGTGATCTCCAAACGTGTGATGCGTTTCTCACATAGGTTTTCCCCACCCCTGGTCCTCCATGGAGAAGGAAGATCTGACCTTCGCCTTTTATCTCGATAAAATCTGCTCCCCATGTTGAGGCCGACCCACCGGACCCAGATAGTCATTGCATTGCTTCAGATAAGAATCGATGTCAATCACTCAATCACCACTCTTGTGTGGATCTGAACTCATATTAGTTCTAGCCTTTGTCTGCCAACTGATTAGGCTCACAGCTTTTTGGTCCCGGGATGCTGTCTGGCCAGAGTAATGCCATTGTTGGGCACCAATAAGCATCTTGAACCACTTACGACCTCTTTGAATCAATGATTTTCGCGTCTTCCCTTCGTCGGAGGTATCGACAAATGCCGCCGGGACTATCTTAAGATCCATGATCGGCCGCTCCCCCTCGAATTCACCAATTATAGTAGTCTTTCCTGATCGTCTCACGTATTTCCCATCGAAACTTAGACACCAAAGTGAGACAGTATAAGGTTCGGAGCGCTCATGTACGACCGAGACTCTGTCGCCGACTTCGATTCTTTCCAGAACGTATGCGCTAGCTTTACCAGCTGCATCCCTGATATATACTATTGTACCTGGCTTATACAGGAGCCACATCATGGGAAAGGTGCAGACCGGGGGGTTCTGAGTATGCCGAGCCTTTTCAGCTTCCAGTTGGCAGCCGAGTAGATTCGTCTTCATGAAATGGAGAAGCTTTTCAATATGGTCTATCGTAACCCGAGCATTCTTTTCTATAACCATATCTTGATTTTGAGGGGCTTTAAGTCCTGCAACGTTCTTGTTTGCGATAGACAAGGCGTCCTTCGCCTCCAGATCATTTTTAAAGTTTTCAAGTTCACCGATATGATGAGCCAGAACACAGAGGGCGACTCCAAGACCAAAGTTTCCCCCTGCAGATTTATCGAAGGGTAATAGCGGATCATTGTTCGCAGAATATTTATGAGTTGCTTCGATTTCACTTCCATTTTCTGTTTAATATACAGGAATTGAACGCGTGGGTTTCGTAGAATATCAGCTTTCGCAAGTCTCTTGTCGTCCCTTCTGAACAGAGAGGATTCGTCCGGAATATTCGTTCCCAAATCCGTAGTGATTTTAAGTATGGTTTTCTGCTCAAAGTCTTCGGCCCCTTTTCGGACTTGGGCTAAGTCAAATGGCCCCTTCCATCGTCTTTGGCAAATAGTACCCCCTCTTACGTCATGGAACCTAATTTCGTGAAAGATGCCCGTCTCGTGGTCCGTTCTCCCGAGTTTTTGAGTGACTCGTGTCACATCCGATTTGTTCATGTGTTCCCTTAGCTTGCTTTCTGCGTCTCCCCCTTCCTCTCCTGTACCTTGTAAAGCATCTGTAGCGTCTCTGTCACCTCCTGAGAAGTCATGGTCATCACGCTCACTCTCGCCTAACCCATCCAGTTCAAATTCCTCCACTTCATCTTCGGATTCACTACTAGAAGAACATTCCTCTTGCGTTTTCTTGTATAACCTGGCAATGTCCTTCTTGATTTGTTTCACCTGAGTAAGTAGATCTAACTCTCCATCTACTCTCTGCTCTAATGATTGCGACAGCGTTGCATGATCGATTTTGAGTAAGCCTTCCTTAAATGGAGGCATCTCCTCTGTATCGCTTCCGTATATATGGGACTGACGTTTGGGGCAAATATGAATATCAAATTCCAAGAGATGAGAGTGACTAACTCCTATAGCCGGGCATGTGACGCTGGTAGAAGGAAACTGAAATTCGGGGAGCTTCGGTCCCGTAATTTGAGACTGTTGTAGAGCCTGCCCTTCGTGTAGGCAATTCGGACTTTCCGCATCCGGGCAAGAGCTAACACTATGAGATGATTTTCTCGAAGACTTTCTGTGCGGAATGTCCGCCGACATATCCTGGTCAAGTCCTCTTTCTCTCTCCGGCGAGGACTCCATCTTCGTAGGCTATGGACCGTCCTACTGTAGTTTGAATAGCATAAGGATGTCTTCAAGCGTTCTAAATCCTAAATGGGACAGCTTGTACTCGGAGTGATCGAGAAATTGCATCAAAGCACCGCAAATGCCAGATCGCCGGAGTGTCGAAAGGTTAGGAGATAATACTGCAAAGGTCAAAACCGACGTGCATGAATATCACTGGATTTTCCCCCTCAGTGGCGTTTATCATTAGATCCTACTGGCCAGCTCGTTTTGGCCATCTATCTTAGCATCAATGTCAGCAAGTGGCTGGGTAATTACACATGCAAGCAGCGGCGTGTATAGGCAGGGTTGACGGCATGTAGCACTGCTTTGGCTCCCTCTTATTTGCCGAGTCTCATTTTTCTAGCTCATGCAGGGTGCTACAGCAGTTTGGAGATGCCTGTATGTACAAAGTGTGCATGGTCTCGGTACAGTGCCCAACCGAACTCCACAGAGCAGAGCCAAGTTGGGCTTCAGACCTAATCATGACAGATGATGATTTCGATCCAGAGGTAGTCGGTATTGTGAGGCGATATTCTGATAAGATTGCAAGTACCATGTCGGGGAACGTCCTGGGCCGGGCTGTAGTTGCGCAGGAAGCAGAGCTTCGGGCGGCGGAAGAAAGACCGACCCTTTGGAAAAATTGGCTTCGATTCGATATTCCAGAGCCGTAGGTCATTTGATCTCATTTAAAGAGAAGTTCCCTAATCAATAATAATTGAATAGTGATCCAGATGTCGCCAGCCTCCAACAAAAGGCGAAAGAGGCTGCCAATCTTTGGCGGAGCCTCAAACTTGATATCGGTGATCCAGGTCCTTCCGGTGACCAGGTCCCGACTGTCACTACTCTGTGGGCTGCGATCGATCAGGCTCAGAGACAGTGGATCAAAAGGTCTGAGAGTTGGTTTGGGAAAGCAAAGACACAATTATTCTCCTTTTTGGAGACTATGGATTCGCACAACTACCTATTCAGCATCATCCCAAATGGCGATAAATACACGAGTCTGATCACAGGTGTCATAACGTCAATTGTCAAGGCTAGTAACATGTTTACAGACGGCTTACCATCCAATTCACTAATATAGACCAATTTAAGTAGGCTTCGGTCAATCACGAAACTCTGGCAGAGGGCTTCTCACGCGCCCTACAGGATATTAGCCGAGATCTCAATTTCGTCCGGAGAGGTACACTACTATGTAACACAGCGGAAATGAAAGGACACGTCGTCTTGTTGTACAGGAAGGTGTTTGCATTCCTTTGCTACACTCTCAAATGGTACAGCTCTTCCTGGAACCGATTCCGAAAAGCATTTGATAACAAATTCTATGATAAAAATGTTGAGCAGAGGGTCAAGCGGATCCAAGGTCTGGTCCAGCGTGTCCGTGACGAAATAAATCTGATGAGTGATCGGATGGTTCAGAACATTCATTCAGAGCAGAGAGCCGGGTTCACTGCGACTGTTGACCTCATTAACAGTCGTATCGGCGAACTAGAAGGAGATTTAGACGCGAAGTTTGCGGAATTTGCTCAAAGTCTCGGAGAACAAATGTGCAAGACGCTCATGGCTAACGCCCAGCACGGTGAGGGACACTAACTGCCAATCTTATCAACCTGCAGTTGGTGATATATATTCAGAGCTCAGCGACTCGAGGAACCGTCATCTACTCCTCCGAGACATTAGCGAAACCTTCCCTATTAGTGAGACTAGCGGAGGTAATCATCATGGAAATGACGATGGCGAGCCTGGCTAATCTGGTATAGATCCCACTAGATCTAGCATTACGAGAACAAGGATAGAGCTAAAAAGGTTTCTCCCATCACTAGCTCCATTTACGTCTCCCGTAAAAGCGGATTCCTCCTAGGATACGGCACGAGCCGGTATGCCAAGTATTCCAATCGAGGTAGTGTTAAGCACTAAGTACACAGGAGGCTAGCAGCTGTTCTTATAGTAGAAATATAGCAGATAGCTAGCTATATAAAGATCTAAGTTTTTTTAATTTGTTAAAAGTAGTTTAAAAATTAATAATATTAAGCTTTTATTTATATATTTTTATTTTATAGCTATTTATTAATAATTTAGCTTTATTTTAAAAATATAACTTTTTAATATATTAATTTTTATTTTATTTTAAACTATTATTAAACTATTTATAAGCTTATAAAATAAAATAGCTAATATAATAACATTTTTTATTTTATAAAAAGCATTTTATATTTAAATATTAGTTATAAAGCTGTTTAATATTAAAGTTTTAACTAAAAAACAATTAAACTTAAAAATTGTTATAGTTTAAAAAAAAGCGTTTTTATAATAATAAAAAAATAACTAACTAATTTATTAAACGTAAATAATAATTTTATTAAAACTAAAAAAACTATTATAATTAGTTTAGCTAAAATAACTTTAAAGCAAACTAAAAATAAATTTTGTTTTAAAACAACTTTTTTTGTTTTTAAATATAAAAGTAAAACAAAAATAAAATTAAACTTATTTTTAATTAATTTAAAAGCTTGTTTTTATTTTGTTATAAAAAAACTAAACAATAAAATTATTTAAATAATTTATATAAATAACTATTTTAAAAGTTTTGCTTAAAAAAAATAAACTAGTTATTTAACTTTAATATATAATAATAATTTTGCTATAATTTTTTAAAATATATTTAAATAATAGTTACGTTTTAATATAGTTAATAAAACTATTAATAATTTAGTTAACGTTTTTAAACTAGCTAAAATTTATTAAAAAAATAATAAACTTTTTATAAACTTTTTAAAATAGTTTAAAAAAATAAAAGCAAAAAATTTTAATAAAGTTTTTAATAAGTTATAAGTTATATATTTATTAATTAAGCTTAACTATAACTTAAATTTTTTTTTAAAAAGCTATTTTAATAATTTATAATAACTTAATTTTCGTTATATAAAAAATAAAGCTTATAATAAAAGCAATAAAAAAAGAAATATAAATTAAATATTTTTTAATTTATTTTATAAAAAACATAAGCTATTTATATATTATAACTATAATAAACTAAAATATATTTTGCTTTATTGTTTTAATGTTAAACTATATAATAAATATTATTAACTAAAATATTATATTAAATAATATATTTATTAAAACATGTTAAATTTTAGCTAATGTTTTATAGCTAGCTTAAATTAACTATATATAATAAAAAAATTAAATTTTATTTATATGTTTTAAAACATAAATAAAGCTAAAAATAAATAAAACATAAATTATTTTTAAAAAATCTATAAATAATAAAATAAACAAATTTAAAAAAAAAAATATAAATTTAAAAGTAGCTAAAAAATAAATAAGTTAAAATAATTTTAAGCAAATTAAACAAATGTTTATAAGCTTTAACGTTTTTATTAACTTATTATATAAAATAATATTAAATATTTTTTAAAAATAAAAAATAAATTTTAATTTTAATTAAGTTATAAAGAAATAAATATATAAACTATATAAAAAAAATGTTAGCTTTATAACGTTTATAAAAAAGTAGCAAAAAGTTTTAAAAAAGTTAAAAATAATAGTTATATTTATAATAAATAATATAATAATATTTAAAAACTAAAAAAAAGTTTATAATAATTATCTTTTGCTTAATAAGTTAAAAATATTTAAAAAAAACAAAATTATTTTTTAAACATTATTATTTAAAGCATATTATACACAAAAAAAAAAAGAAATTCTTTTTTGTTTAATTTATTTATTAAACATAAAAAAACAGCAAGTTTTATATAAATATATTAATAAAGCTTTAACTAAAAAGTAAATTTAATATTTTAATAGTTTAATAAAGTTTTTAATTTTATTTATATTTAAAATAAACAATATATTATAATTTTATATTAATTATAAAAAGTTAAATTAATTAACTAAAAAAAACTATATTTTTTAATTTTTTATTAAACAAATATTTAATTAGCTATTAAACATTAAAATATATATTATTAGTTATATATTTATAATAAAAACAAATAAAAAACTGTTTTTTATATAAAATATAAACATTTTAAATATTTAATTATTTTGTTTAGTTTTATTAACGTTTTAATAAATTTTTAGCAATATATTAATTATATATTATTAAGCTTAATATATATTTTATATATTATATATTTAAATAATAGTATTATTTATAATAAAAACTAAAAAACTTATTTATAAATAGTTTATAACGTTTTAATAAAGCTATAAAAATAAAAGTTATATATTAACTTTAAAAAATATAATTAGTTTATAAAACATATTTTGTTTTTAAAGTTTATAATAATTTTTAAAAATTATTAGTATAAATTATAAAATAATTAAAATAATTAAACAATAGTTGCTATTTAATAATATATATATTACATAAATATTATTAAATTTTATTAAGTTTTATTACTGCTTTATATTAAAATATATTAAAGTTATTAAACTATTTATAAAAAGATTAAAAAATAAACAAGTAAACATTTTTAAACTAATAATAAATAAATAAATAGTTTTTAAAAAGCTTTAGCTTAATTTTATATTAATATTAATATTATAATATTTTAACTTAATATTATTAATTTAAATAAAAACAAACGTATTAAATTTTGCTTTAAATATTATTATTTTATAATATTTTAAAAGTTGTTAATACTTTATTATATATTATTTTAAAAAAATAAAAAAAGTTAAACTTTATTATTATATATTAAATATTAAACTATTAGCTATTATAAATATATTTTTATAATAAAAACATTATTTTTATAATTTTTAATATTATATTTTTATTTTAATAAATTATTTAAATTATAGTTATTTAGCTATTAAACTATAGTTAAATATTAAATAACTATTATAACTTTAAATATTAATAACGTTTAATTTTAAAATTAAATATTAGCTAAATTAAAAAAACTTAGTAAACAAACTATTTTGTTAACTTAATTATTTTAATAATAAAATAAAACAAAAAGCTTAAAAAAACTTAATATTTTAATTTTTTAAAAAGTTTAAAAACTTAAAAATAAAAACTATAACAAATAGTTTTTTTTATTAAACTAGTTAACTATTTAAAATAAAATAGCTAATAAGCTAAAAATATATAAAGCTTTAGCTTTTTTATTATTATTAAAAAGTTTATTTAATATAAAAATATTAAATATAAAAAAATATAAAAAAAAAACTAGTAATTAATAAATTGTTAAAAAGTAATAATAACTAAAAAAATAAATAGTTTAAAAAAACTATTGTTTATTTTTAAAAAAATAAAAATATATAAAATAATGTTTTAAAAAAACATTATATTAAATTTGTTAAAACAACAAATAATTATTTAAAAGCTTTTATATTATTATTAATAATAATAATAGCATTAAAAAACTTAAAGCTTATACTAAAAAATATTATTTAAAAAGTATAACAAATTAACAAGTTTATTATTTTAAATATATAATAATAATAATAAACTAAAAAACTAAAAATTAAACTTATATATTATTTAAATAAAAATAAACTATTTTGCTATAAAAAATAAATATATATTGTTAATAATTATATATTTAAAAAAAAACTTTTATATAATTATTATAATACTTTTTTATTTAAATATTAAAAGATTATAAAAATAAAACAAAAATTATTTGCAAGCTATTTTTAAAAAAGCTTTTTTAAAAATATAAAAAATTATATTATTAGTTAAATAATATATTAATAAATAAAAGCTTATATTTATTAACTTTATAATAAACTAGTTTTGTTTTTAATATTTAATATATTGTTTAAAAACATATTTTATAATTTTATTATAAGTTTATTTATACTTATAACATAATTAAAAAAAATATATAATAACGTTTTAATAATAATAAACTAGTTATTTAAATATATATTATATTTGTTAATAATTGTTATTTTAATTTTAAAAGTTTTATAAATATATTTTTTAGTGTAATAACGTAATAATTAAACGTTTAGCTGCTTTTTTTGCAAATAAACCTATTTTTTGTTTATATATAAAAAGTTGTCGGTTTAAATTTAGCTTATATTATAAAAAACGCAGTTTAAAAATTAAGCTTTAGCTATTAGTTTTTGTTATATTTAGCTTTTATAACTTTTTTATTATATTTTTTTTATAATAAAAGTAAAGTTAAACATAAACTTTTTATAAAACATTTGTTTATATTTGTTATAAGTATAAATTAGTACGTTTTTAACCTTTAAAAAGTTAAACTAAAAAAACTGTTGTTTTGCTTTTTTTAACGTAAAATTAACAAAAGTATTTAATGCTATTAAGCTTAATAACTTTAGCGGTTTAATTAAATTAACAAAAAAATAATTTATAATATAACAATAAATTTATTTAAATAGCATATAAAAAACTAGTTAGTTAAAAGCTAAAACTATAATAAATTATATGTTTAATATAAACGAATTACTTTTTTAGCATAAAACAAAGTTTTTATATATAAAAAAAATTAACGAACAATTTTTAATATATAAAAGTTTTATTTAGCTTTATTTTTAGCTATAAAACGGTTTTTTTTTATAATATAAACAAGTAAAATAGCCGCGTAACTTTAAGCTGCTTTATAAATTAACTTAAAATTAAATATATTTTTTATATAAGGTTTTTTATAATTTAAAGTTTTAAAAAGCATTATTTTAAATAAAAGCTTTTTATTTATACGTTATTTTTAAGCTATATTATATTATTAGTTTTATTAATAGCTTTTGCTTTTATATATATATATTTATATAAAAGTAAAAGTAAACCTATTGTTTATTATATTTATTTATATTTTTAAAAAATAAAAAAGCAAGCTAGTTTTACTTGTATAAAAGGAAACTATATAAGTAAATAATAGTTTATATATAGTTTATGCGCAACTTTTTATTTTATTTATATAATAAATAAAATTATTAGTTATACGTAAGTTATACTTGCGTATAAATAATATTGTTAATTTAACATTTATAAATCTTTTTTTTATAATATAATAATATTATTTATACTATTTATTTTATTGTTTATTATTTAATTTATATAAGCTTTTATTTATATAATAAGTTAATTTATAATAATTAACTTTTTAAATACTAAGTTAAAGTTTTTTTTTATATAAGCATTTATTAAATTGTTTTTTTTATATATTTATTATATTTTTAAAATTTTGTAATTTTTATTCGTTTTTTTAAAAAACATAATATTAATTATAAATTGTTTTTTTTAAGTTATGTTTAACTTAATAAAACAGTTGTATAACAATTTCGAATTAGTATAAATAATTAAAAAAATCGCAAATAATTTAATTATATAAATAATTTTTTGTAAAATAATATTAATTATAATTATATAATTAAATTTGTTAACTATTTTATATAATTTATTTATAAATATATTATATATAACCTTTTTATATTTAATTAAGTTTTATTATATAATATTGTTATAAATTATAAAGTTTTTTTTTATATAATTTTTAGTAGCTAATATAATAACGAATTTAAGCTATAAGCTTAAGTTTTTATTATTTGCAAAAAATTTATTTATAAATATAAAAAGCTTTATATAGCAAAAGTTTAATAATATAAAGCGTAAACTTTGTTATAAGTTGTTTATTTGCTATTATAGTTATACGTTTAATATTTTTATGTTTTTTTTTGTTAGCTTTTTAACTTATGCTATAATTAATAAGTTATATAAAGCTTTTAATTAATATATTAAAATAATATAAACATTTTTAACACGTTATATAATATATTATTATAAAGAAATGTTTATATAAAAATTAATTATTTTTAAATATTATGCTTGTTTTTTTTATATAAAAACAAAGTTTTATTTATTAAGCTAAATTTCGCTTTTATTAAACTTAACAAGTTAATTATAACTTAAAATTGTTTTTGTTTTTGTTTAAAAATATAAATGCTTTTTTTTTTATACAAAATTTTTTTTAAAGTAATACTAAAAATATTATTTGTTTAAAAACTTATAATTATAAATTTGTTTAGTTTTTTTTTAATATATAAAAAAAGCAATTAATATAAACATATAAAGAATTAATATAAACGTATAACTTTATAAACGTATAACTTTTTAATTAGTTTAATTTAAAATTTGCTTTATAATATATTTAGTTATAATAGCTTTATTTATTAACTTATTACATTTAATTATAAACTTTGCATTTAAAGCTATTCGTAAACCTTTTAATTATAAACCTTTTAATTATAAACTTTTTAATTATAAACTTTATAATTGTTAACTTATATTTAAAGCTATTTGTAAACTTTTTAATTGCAAACTTTTTAATTATAAACCTTTTAATTATAAACTTTTTAATTGTAAACCTTTTAATTATAAACCTTTTAATTATAAACCTTTTAATTATAAACCTTTTAATTATAAACTTTTTAATTATAAACTTTTTAATTGTAAACTTTACAATTGTTAACTTATATTTAAAGCTATTTGTAAACCTTTTAATTGTAAACCTTTTAATTATAAACTTTTTAATTGTAAACTTTACAATTATTAACTTATATTTAAAGCTATTCGTAAACCTTTTAATTGTAAACCTTTTAATTATAAACCTTTTAATTATAAACCTTTTAATTATAAACTTTGCTTTTAAAAATATTCGTTAATCTTGCAAAGTTTATTATAATAAGTTAATTACAAAAAGTATAAATAGCTTTAAATATATATTAGCAATTAAAAGGTTTATAATTAAAAGGTTTATAATTAAAAAGTTAACAATTAAAAAGTTTATAATTAAAAAGTTTATAATTAAAAGGTTTACAATTAAAAAGTTTATAATTAAAAAGTTTATAATTAAAAGGTTTATAATTAAAAAGTTTACGAATAGCTTTAAATATAAGTTAACAATTATAAAGTTTATAATTAAAAGGTTTATAATTAAAAAGTTTACAATTATAAAAGCTTGTTTTACTAGTGGTTAATTTATAGTTAAATGTAAGTATATTTTAAATAATAGCAAAAATAAAGTGCATTAACAATTAATTTTTAAGCTAATAAAAAACAGCGAAAAGTTATACGTTTATAAAGTTATACGTTTATATTAATTTTTTATATGTTTATATTAATTGTTATAAAAAATATAAGTTATACGTAAAAACTTTTATTTTAAGTTTTATATAATAATATTTATAATAAGTTTTAAACTAATAAAGCTTAAATTTTACAAATTTATATAATAGTTATATAATTTTAAATATAGTTTTTTTAAAGTATTATTTTTTAAGTTTTTTTAACAAATATATATATATTTTTTAAATAAGCTTGTTATATAACTAAATATAAGCTTATAAAATATTTTATAGTTTTACTTATTCTTTATAGTTTTAAATTAATAAAAGCTTTAATACAAAAATTAAACGCTAGCTTATTTATTAAATTGTTAATACTTATATAAAAATATATTTTTTGTTATTATTATTATAACTTTAAACAACTAGCTTAAACTTTTTATATAACTTAATTATTTTATTTTTAATTTTTTATACAAGCTTAGTTTTAAAAATTTATAAATAGCTATATTATTTAAAATTATATTATATAAATTTAAATATATTTTAAATAGTTAAATTGTTAATTTTAGTTACGTTTAATTTTTAAAACGAAGTTTTTAATATATTAATTATACTGTTTTGCTTTAGTTATATAACTAATATATAACTTTTTTTTTTTTTTTGCAAAAATAAACGTAATAAATAATATAACTATTTTTTAAAGTTTGCTTTTTTGTTTTAACTATAGTTATTTAACAGCTTATAATTAATTATAGAAAATATTTTGCTTTTTATATAAAAAGTTTAAAAAGGTTTTTTATTTATAGTATAATTAAACTTATATATAATAAAATCTTATAAGTTCGTTTATTATATTAATAATAACGTTTTAATTTTTAATTAAAAAAATTTTATAAAGTTTAATTTAACTTTTGTTTTTTTTTTAAACTATAATTTTAT
>MU382741.1:0-49256 GCA_022495115.1 Xylaria castorea | reverse complement strand
ATGTTTTTTTTAGTTATATAATAAATATAAGCAGCGTTTATTAAAAATTAAATAGCTTTATTGCTTATATTTAAATTTTAAATATTATTTAAATTATTATTATATAAAGCTTTTAAAAAGTTTTTATAGTTTAAAACAAATATATTATATTTTTTATATAAAAATATTAGTTAATTTAATGTTTTATAAGCAAATATATATTATATTTTAACTTACGTTTTTTTTTGTTATATATAATTAATAAACTAATATTTGTTTTTTTTATAAATAAAATATTTTTTTTTAAGTTTGTTATATAATTTTTAAAACTTTTAGCTTTTATACTTTTTATTATTATATAACTTTTTTAAATAGTTAATATTATACTGTTTATTTATAAAATATATTTTGTTTATATAAAACTAGCTTACTTTTTAATTTATAAAAATTTATAGTACTATTTTTAAATTTAAAAATAAAGCTTTATATATAAGTTTTATATTTATAAAAGCAGTTTTTAATTAAAATACTTTAAAACATGCTTGTATAACAGCTATATAAAAAAATATTTTACTTTTATAGCTAAATTTTAATATATATTAAATAAGTTAAAACTTGTTAAAAAGTTTTTTTAATACTTTTAATATTAGCTTATTAAAATTGTTTTATTTTATTTAAATAAAACTTATAGTTATTTAATTAACAAAATATTGTTTATAGTTTACTTTTATATTAAAATATATATTTAACATTATATATATTTTATTTTATTTTTATATAAGTTTAATATAATTAATATAGTATTATTTAGCTTAACTTTTTAATATAGTTAAAAATATTGCGTAATATTATTTTTTTATAGTTTTTAGTTAACAATAAATTAAAATATAAATATAAGCTTTATTATATAATATATTATATAACTTTTTATTATAGTTTTAATTCGATTGTTATATTTTATTAAAAGCATTAAATAAGTTTAAATTAAAATTGTTGTTTTATATAATATATATAAAAAGCAGCTAATAAATAAAATTTTTATATAATAATAAAATAAAAATTTAATATATTTTTATATAAAAAATTTTTATAGTATTTTTAGTTAAAGCTTTTGTTTTAAAAGTATTAAAGTATACATTTAATATAATTTGTTTATATAAAAAAAGTATAAAAGTTAAAACATTATATATAAAAAAAACAAAGTTTAAAACATTTAAAATGTTTTATTATATAAAAAATAATATAAGTTGTTTAATTAAAAAAATAATAAAGTTTATACTATTATTAACGTTTGTTATATAAGCTAATCTTTTATTATATAAACGTTTTAGCAGTTATATAGTTTTATTATATTTAATTATAATAATAAACTTTTTTTTTAAATAAATAAACAATATATAAAAACTAATATATTGTTTATTTTTAAAAGTTAACTTTATAAAAATATATAATTTGTTGTTTTTTAATTTTTATTTATATATATTTATATAAATATTGCTTAAAGTATATAGTTATTTTTTTAAAATTAAATAGTTTTATAAAGTTAATAAAAATGTTTTAATATTTTTTATTAATTTTTTTTTTTTAAATTTTAGCAAATATGTTTATATTAATGCTTATTTTTTTATATATAAAAGTAAAGTTTTCTATATTTAATAATAATATAGTTGTTATAGTTATTAAAATGTATAAGTATAACTTACTGTTTTTTTTAATTAGTTATATAAAAATAAATTAAGTTAATATAATTAATAATTAAACAAATATATTTTAGTTTTATATTATATAAATTAAGTTAATATAGTTAACAGTTAAACAAATATGTTTTAGTTTTAAATTATGTAAAAAATTAACGTTAATACGTTTGTTTTAGTTTGCGTTAAAATTTACTAAATTTTTTTCTTTTATATAAACTGTTTTAAAAAATAGTACAAAAACTGTTTTTTTAACAGTAAGCTTTCGTTTTTTTATTTTATTAATTTATAATTATTAATATAACTATTAATTAATATTAATAGCTTTTGCTTTTATACGTACGTACTTATGCAAAAGTAAAAGTAAACTTATTATTTATTATATTTATTTATATCTTTTTTTTTAAAAAGTAAAAAAGTAAGCTAGTTTTGCTTATATAAAAGAAAACTATATAAGTAATTAATAGTTTATGCGCGGTTTATGCGTAACTCCTTTTTTTATTTATATAACAAATAAAACCATTAGTTATATATAAGTTACATTTATATATAAGCAATACTGTTAATTTAACATTAAAAGCTATATTAAATGCTATAGTTATATTAAATAAGTTTTAATAAACATTATATTAAATAATAAAAACGTGTAATTAATAGTTTTAGCTATATTTGTTATTTTTAACTGCTTTTAATTAAATTAACTATTTTTAACTACTTTAGCTAAATTTAATCGAATTAACTACTTTAAACTATTTTTAATTCTTTTAAATTAAAAAAGGTTAATTTAAACAAAGTAGTTATATTATAGCTATATTATAGCTAAATTAGTTAAGCTTTATTTAATTAAACTAACTATATTTAATTAAATTAACTATATTTAATTAAACTAACTGCTTTTAATTAAACTAATTATTTTTAATTAAACTAAATACTTTTAATTAAACGTAGTTAAAAACAACAAATTTAATTAAATTAACTACTTTAAACATTTTTTTATTTAAAGCAATTAATTTATTTAATTAAAATAGTTATATTATAGCTAAGTTAAATAGCTAAATTCAATTAAATTAACTACTTTTAAATAAATTAATTAAATTAACTACTTTTAAACAAATTAATTAAATTAACTGCTTTTAAACAAATTAACTACTTAATATAAAAAGCTAAAAAAGGTTTTTTTATATAAAAAAGTCCATTATTTTTACTAGCTATAAAGTAGCTATAATAGCTTAGTTTATAAATTAAATAAGCTTTAAAATTAAAGCTATTGCTAAAGTTATAGCTTTAGCTTAGCTTAATTTTTCCTTTTTAATTTACATTAAACTTTTAAACTTAATATTGCTTTATTACTTTTAATAAACTTTATTATTACTATTAGCTATATTTAATAGTTTAAATTTATTAATACTTTTATTTTAATAATAACTATTGCTAATTTTATATATTTATAAATTACTTTTATTTACGACCGCTTAACCGACCAACTAAAAGCTAAACTGTAGTTTTTAAACATTTTTACACATTTATAGCCCCTGCTGCTAATCCTATACAAATTTAGTTAAAGTTGGAGCAAATACTATAAGTGTGTGAGGTGTTGCTAGAAACGGCTAGTTTCCGAGTTAGATAGTAGAACTTCATATCCGAAAATCCGACCTAACATTGATTAACACTATTTTTGCCAAAGACGCTGCGCTCCGGCCCGCCGAGAGGAATGATGTTCGCCTCGCGGCGTTAAACCCATGATGTCTTAGACTCTCTACCACAGGCGTCCAGTGCCGATATAAACATATGAGCACACAGCTTAAAGGTCACTATCCTACTTCAATAAGCAGAGCGAAAACCAAGCGCGCAAGAACCCAGTCATAGTTATGGAGTGCCATAAAAAGATTATATGATTCAGCCTTAAATCCCTGATGCAGTCCGTTATAGCAAGCGCATGAGCTCCGGAACCCGAGACGGCTTATCATGAGTGAGTTCGCCTATGTTGCGGGCATCTTCGACTTAGTAACCGCCCCAAAGATTGCGTATAGTTATAGATCTTCTTTCATGGCTACATGGTAGTTGCTCATACGTACCACTTCGTATTCAGTTCTCTTAGGGACACGGAAGTATCAGTCTCATAAGGATAGTGGAAGGGCTTTTGTGAGCCCAAATGTATGCCGCTTACCCAGACCATCTGAGGCTTGCATAGGATGCATCCAATTTGCCGCATACTACACTATTCACTTTTCAACCAAATCATCATCAAACCGCCTCTACAGTTTGCATACACTTAACAAAACCACTGACCAGTCTTTGAAATATCAAGTTAGGGCAAGACAATACCTGACTAGAGTGATGCTCATTCAAATTCTTAGAATCATCACTACCCTGAGGTAACTTCCAAATGAGGCGTAGATTCCCGGCTAAATCTCGCATATGCCGCATAATCCATATACGCTCTATAATCCAGAGCAGTTCCTTGTTATCATCAATACCAGAGGCCCAATAGAAATCACCATACCAGCCCAACCACGCCCAACTTAGAACACTACCCCACCGCTCATGATATACATATATCAAACAAGTACTATATCTTTTGCTATCCCTTTAGGGGCTATTTCAACGTAGTACATTTTAAACCAGGTCTTTTGACCCGCATTAGCCTTGCTAACAGAAGTGACATCATTGCAACAGGGCTTAGTTAGTATTGATGCGATGAGCGTGATGTGGCACTTCGTAACTCCAGATGCTGTTGGGATTTGTAGCACGGGCAAAATTAGGTGGGAGCGGAAGTACCTGCAAAAGTATTGATTTCATTGGCTACTACAGCCCTAAGGGATAGAATAGATAGCCACCCGATTCTCTCCCCAGCACCTTGTAGTACATACACGAAACTACCTAGGACAATTCTATTAACTTCAACCTAAATAAAAGCAATAAGAACTATGCTAAATAGTAAAAGCGACTGGCATTCAGAAAGCATAAAGAAAAATACAAGACTAAGTTACTGACCACAGGAGCGAGGTAAAGAAAGATTAAGGTCTGGTTAATTCAACCACGAATGGAGGCAAGTAATAAAACGTGTTGAAATGAGAAGAGAATGAAACAGAAAGGGACAGGCAATTTGCCCAGTTAGTCAAGGGATCGAACTCGCCGCTCTACCCCCTCTTCCTGGGCACGCTGTCTTATGTTGGCAACGTATTTCTCCCAGGATTATGAGGTAACTTCGACATTATAGTTTGCTAACGCGGGATTATTGTCAACCTCGAGGATGGTGTCTACGAGACCGTTCGCTGCTAAGATAACTGACGTCTTGAGCAATGTCATCTATTATGACACCTTCTGCCAAGGTAACATCTGCCCTTTCCCATGAAAAGATAACGTCTTCGCCATCCCTACTCTCCCAGACTTAATCCGCACCCAAAACGTACAACGGGCAGATAGAGAAAATACGATAATGAAAAACAGCAGAAAGCATTAGTCATAGGCGGGCAGCTCGAAGCGCAATAGCTAACTGTTGCGGGTAACATTCTTCATCGTATTTAGGGTCGCCGTCTTACATTGTGAGAATGCGCACATTGTAGGCCCGCTGGTCTTCTGGAACTATGGACATAGACGGCGGCGATACGTACCGCTCTTTCTCGAGCATGTCAGATATATCGGCTGGGATCGCGGCAACAGTAAATAGCGACGACACGAACGATAACGATAACACCGATGAAGAAAGTAATGAAGCTATAATAGCGAATACTTCGTGTACGGAAAAGAAAGATAAGGAGGGGAAGCAGGATTTGCTATACCTTGTTTTAAATCTGATAAGTGTTTTTTTTTTGTAGTGTTTCCCTGCTTATGCTATGTTTAGGTAAAAGGTGCTTTATCTGGTTCAGAGGCTGAACCAGGGCTGGATCTACGCGCTGATTCACAAAATATTCAAGGCTGTGCAATGCTTCAGCATCATATAGAGAGCTCGAGGCTCCGTTCCCCGTTGGAGAATACTCGGGAGCAGAGCACAGTCTGACACCATAAAGGTGTCCTGAGCTGCTCGGAGCAACCGGACCAGTTAGCCAAAACGTTATAAAACAATGGTACATTCTTTGCCCTATTTTACGCGCTTCTATCAAAATGAGTAGAAACACTTACGAGTAGGTAGTAAGCGGTATGTATGTTCAAGATGAAAAAGGAAGTAAAAGGGACCCCAAGGGCTCTTGGGGATCTAGTATCTAGTGTTATAGCCAAAGTACTTAACGCCTGCCGCAGAAACAGTAGCATAGCACCATAGGAACTTCACGAACCGACTCAAATTAAAACAGCGGCGGTGCTATACGCGGAACGAGTACCGAAAGTTGACACCTCAAGATCAAAGTAGGATATACATAGTCGTCCTTTTGAGTTCACAATTCAGTATAAGCAGTATCGTTACCAGATGTGTTTACGAGTTACCCCTTTTTGTAGAATCTCGAGGCAGATTTCATACACTGTTAGCTGGATTTTGACTAGGCTAGAATTCCGGATTCATAGCAAATGGCGTACATATACATAGCGTAGTCATCTATCTGACTGGTATAGGGCAATCGTTTCTGTCTAAAACGCCAGCTCGCTCAATTGTTTATTCCACGCACCCCGAAAAAGGGTTTTCAGTTACGATCGCTTAATTTAACCCACTTGTCATCTGTCGACGCTTTTGGGGGATCATCATTGACTGAGTCATCCGGCTCAGTATCTTTGCGATCACTATCCTTCTTTTCGGGTTGCGTTTCCGAGCTACTCTTAGTAGAAGTAGTAGCTTGCTGCGATTTCTTAGATTTCACGATGTTGAGCAGACGATCGCCGGCGTCCCCGAAGCCATCGATCTTACCAAGCCGTGCAATAAGATAATTGATATCGGACTCCATCCTATTATGCAGGGTTAGGGTTACTGTTGCCTCCAAAGCACAAACTCCATTGGGCCACTTACCGATTAGTAGAAATCTCGTTCTTCGCCTCAAGGGCCTCTAAAGTCTTTCCAATTTGACTCTTGTAGCTTTCAAACACGGGTGTCATAATTAATCGCACTGTGCTCTCGGGAAGGTGCTTGGTAAGGACTCGATGCAGAGTCACCGTCTCTTTCACAAGTGTTTCCATGTACAAGTTCACTGTCGACTCGGTTTCCTGGTCCCAGTGTATTCCCTTCATTGTCTTAGCATGTGTAGCAGCCCGGCCGCTCATGATTTCAACCAACTTGTCGTATATGTTGTTCTGATGTTCCTGGAACAGGCGCTTAACCTTGTCAAATTCGCCCATCAGAGCAGCGACACTCGCGTTGTTGACATGGGGACCTGATCCGGCGTGCCGTCGCACAAATTCCCGAACGTGTGGAATGAGTGTGGATATGAATGCCAATGCTTGGGAAGCAAGAGCGAGATGCCTGGTTGTGATATTTTTCAAGCCAGCGGACCGCGTCGCACCAGCTCCGAGGATGAGCTGGGTACACCGTGAATTGAAAAGCTGGAGATAAGCCACAAGGGAGGCGGAGATATCGGATGCCATTGAGGGAATGCCCGTGATGAGATGTAAGAAGTGTGTCATGCCTTCAAGGCATAAAATAGCAGAGTTGGGTAATATAAAAGGCTCCGAATCTATGATGGCACTTCTGACCTTCTCTTTTGTCGTTCCGTTAGATTCTGCCCTGGGTCGTCCGTTGGGTTTGGCATCCTCATCATTCTCAGACTCAGAAAGCGGAATCCATATTTGACTTCCTTCCGTCCAGGATGTGCTATCTTTTGTGCTGCATTCTAGGATGTCACTGAGTAAGACATTGTGTGTTTCCGTAAAATCCTTGGCGCTCCACTGATCCGACTCCATAGCTTGAGCAAGCTTCTGCTTTTCTGTATCGCCATGGGACTGAATAAAATCTTTGATATGGGCATTGACTACCGTCTTCAAAGACGTGCCGCTCCTTCCAGATATAGATTCGCATTCATTGGCGAAATAGAGGTTGAGAGTAAAGTATCTCAAAAACATTACAAGCGGTAACCGAGTGCTCTGCTCTGTACGCACGCGAAGGACCTTAGCGATTTTCTCCTGGGAAACATCAACGGCTTGGCCCAGAAGGTTTACCATGTCCATAGTCATATGTATGTCTTCTTGTATATCACGATTGGCACTATTGAGAGGCGGCGATTTCAGTTGAGAGGGTAACCGATCGGTCGCTGGTGTTGGTGTTTCTCCAATCGAGCTCGCAGCATCGAACAACACTTTGACCTGAGTGGTGAGTCTCCGCAATGTTTCTGTAACACTGACGTACATCTTCGTAAATAATTCTTCCGCGTCTTGTTCGTCTAACGCTCGTAGGTTGCGTGCAAGGATGCTCGACTTCTCTTGCTGCGTCAAGCGCTTGGAGTTTACTGTAGAGGCAGATATCATGGACTCGTTATCATCGTCATGTGAGGTTGGTAGTGGACGCTTAACAAGATTCCGGATTTCCCGTAACACAACTTCCCGGTACGACGCAATGGCAATGGAGAGATGCTTCGATCGATGCAGACCAACCAACACAGGCATTAGCTGAGAGCGAAGATCCTCGGTGTGGGCCAAATAAGCCGGGAATACCGACGAATCTCTACTATAGCTACCTCGGGATCGCATTGCGGCGCTGCTCCAGCGTAACAGTACTTCTTGAGTGGAAAGCTCGTCTACATGTCGTCTCGAATCCCCCAAGAGAATTTCGAGGAACCGCGATTCAAACGCCTTGCCAACGCGGAAACGCAATGTAGCAATATCATTATTGACCCCTTGAAGTGCTACTGCGTCTCTCAGATCGCGCAGCTGGAGACTTGAGTCGTCTCTATCTGTGGAATTGGTTGTGCCCCGGCCTGCGATCAGATTTTCCACGTTGTCGATGTTGTCCAGTGCCCTTTGAAGGTCTCCGGCCTCTACTAGATTCTCGCATGTTGCTACCGATTCCAGGATGGTTTTCAATTGTCTCACGGCATCATTCAGTTGCTGCAGGTTTTCGCGGCGCCGTTGTTTCTGTACTATTTCCAATCCACTAGTGGCAATCTGATGATCAAGAGACCCTAATTCTTCCCGTAGTGTCTTAATCTGCTCGACAGAGTCCGAGGCTTCCGAGTGAAGCTCTTTCAAGGATCCTAAAGCAGTGAAAAATGTGGTAGAAGCCGTGGATATCGAGGATATGAGATGCATCTCCACGGTATCCATATACCAAGAGAGCTTCTCTTGCAGTATTGCGTTTGTAGCCAGCGCCTTGCGAGGCACTGGGGTATTGCCGTTTGCTAACTTCTTGTCTGCAGCGGAACCGGGAGCTGGCGGGATGACCTCGGATTTCTCGCTTACAATATCAAAGGTTCGAGGGTTCTCAAGATGGAATTCTTCGTCGAAGTAGACGTTTGGAATGGTAGACAGAGGGGATGGTGCGTGAGCTTGTTTACGGCCGTATCCTGAACTGGATCTTCTGCGCATTGGGGCCCTCGACGGGGGAGAATCGATAGGCGACACCGACCGAGCAGAAGAAGATGACGTCGGCCGTGTGGAAAATGAAGGTTTACGTCCTGGTCGTAGATGGCCGTCGTCCTTGAGCCCTGCAGGTTCATCGGCCCTGCCATGGCGAAACACTTGATCATTCACATCGTCGTCGCTCTCTCGCATGCGCCGTAGCTGGTCGTACAAGGCGCCGACCTCGGTGAGATAGGGCTTGAACTCGGAAGCGTCGATATGTGGTACATTGGTTAGGGTGACGGGCGGTATGTCCCTGGCGGTGGGTGGTTTGTGCGTGCTAGATGCCGGAGCCGCGGCATGAGGTTGCAAGCCGGTCCGAACGATAGGTGGTTGAAGCAGAGTGGATATGGCGTTCTGACCCGTCTCCAAGACGGCATGAGACCAGGTGCCTGTAGACGTGTCGAGCTGGCCGCCGACGGAACGTATCGAGCTCGCGGTCGAGCCTCGGCGGATCTTGGGTTGGGAGGTCACGGATTGGCCGTGGAAGGCAAACTCGGTGGGGGATGTCGGGGACCAGGGGGAGAGGCTGTCAACAGACTTGCGGGCAGCGGCGTTGGAGAACATGGCGCGTGGACATGCGGCGCTGGCGTCGCGTCGCAGCAGGGCCGGCAGCGGCGAGTAGGATGGGAGAGGCTGATCGGCTGATCGAGAAGGCTCGCGGAGGGCTACCGAGGAAGCATAGCGGCACGAGAGGCGTCTGACTGCAGGATGCCCCGGAGTGCAAGAACAGTGTTTCCCAGGTTGATGGTTGATGGACGGAGACCGAACACGAGCAGTTTGGAGGTTCGCTAACCGAGGAGTCGGGAAGGAGACAGGCTGTGTCTTACAGCCTCTTAAGCTGGCGTGTGGGGGCCACTGGCCGAGCCGGGCAAAGGCAGGCAGGCGAGCGGTAATTATAAGTTTGGTTCTTCGGGCGAATTGATCAACTTTGTATCCTATTGGTATTATTACTATGTTATGGACATCTGTCGCAAAGGATTAGCCTAGGTTACGTACGCCTGGATACGCCCAACTGTGAGTAGAGCTACCCGGGAGTGACAAAGGTAGGTAGCTGACAGGCTAAAAAGAGCTGAACTTAGCACGTGACAGCTCGTAGAGTACATAGTAGTTTCAGGGTCCCTCTCAGTAAAGTCTAGCGCAATGCAGCCACTAAACGCGCTTGTTGGGTAACGCGTTCCGGTCGCGTGTTTCCGACCCAGCACGCGCCATCGTCAATTAAATCTTATGCACCTCACACTAACTAGCCCCTCGATTCCCCATCCTGGACTGTCTTCAATCCGCTTCCATCCCCACCACATCTCTATCTACCGAGATTCTCGACAATCGCTTGTTATCACTACTCGCTTGTAGCAAGAGACCGGCAAGATGGATCGCCAATCGGTCTACTCAGTTTCCGTGTTCCAAAACAGCTCGGGTCCGAACGAGGACAGTCGACTCCAGCTACAAGAGCAGCTGATCAACTTCATCCTGCAGTTCAGACACGACAACATCTTCGTCTACAGAGATCAGCTGCGCGAGAACGCCTTGCTAAAGAAATTCTATTGCGATGTCAACATAACCGACCTCATCAAATACAATGAAGAGCTGGCGCACCGTCTGGTGACGGAGCCGGCAGAGATCATCCCTCTGGTACGCCGAACACCCACTCCCCTCCACAGCTCAGAGCATATATCGCTAACTATGAACAGTTCGAGAATGCACTGAGAAAGTGCACTCACAGAATCGTATTTCCTCACAACCCCACCGCCGAGATTCCAGAACACCAACTCCTCCTGCACAGCACCGCCGAAGATGTATCGATACGGAACCTAGACTCGGAAACCATCGCGCGCCTAGTTAGAGTCTCAGGTATCGTGATTGGGGCTTCCGTCATGTCTTCCAAGGCCACCGAGCTGAACATTCAGTGCCGAAGCTGCTTACACACCCAGGCGATCCCCATTCTCGGTGGCTTCACTGGCGTCACTTTACCGCGCCAGTGCGGCCGGCAGCGTGCCCCAAACGACCCCGCCCAGAAATGTCCTCTCGACCCCTATTTTGTTATTCACGAAAAGTCCCGATTTGTCGACCAACAAATCATCAAGCTCCAAGAGGCGCCCGATCAAGTACCTGTCGGAGAGCTTCCCAGGCACGTTCTGATCTCCGCAGACCGCTACTTAACCAACAGAGTTGTTCCTGGCTCAAGGTGTACTATCATGGGTATCTTTTCCATTTACCAAAGTAAAGGATCCAAGAACTCTTCCTCGGGCGGCGCCGTAGCGATCCGAACCCCTTACCTCCGAACTGTCGGGATCCAGACAGACGTAGATTCGACCGCGAAGGGCAATGCCGTTTTCTCGGAGGAGGAAGAGCAAGATTTTCTCGAACTCAGCAGACGACCTGACCTCTACAACGTAATGACCGATTGCATCGCCCCCTCCATCTACGGAAATAGGGACATCAAGAAAGCTATCCTATGTTTACTTCTCGGCGGATCGAAGAAGATTCTTCCAGACGGTATGAAACTCAGAGGTGATATCAACGTTCTACTTCTCGGTGATCCGGGTACGGCAAAATCGCAACTATTAAAGTTCGTGGAGAAAGCCGCGCCCATTTCTATCTACACCTCCGGCAAAGGTTCGTCAGCGGCTGGTTTGACTGCATCGGTACAGCGCGATCATTCAACAAGAGAATTCTACTTAGAAGGTGGTGCCATGGTGCTCGCAGACGGTGGTGTCGTATGTATCGACGAGTTCGACAAGATGCGGGATGAGGACCGAGTAGCTATTCATGAAGCCATGGAGCAGCAGACGATATCCATTGCCAAAGCGGGCATCACTACGATCCTCAACGCGCGAACGTCAGTCCTGGCGGCCGCCAACCCTATCTTCGGCCGCTACGACGACATGAAGACACCCGGCGAGAACATTGATTTCCAAACGACCATCTTGTCGCGTTTCGACATGATCTTCATTGTCAGGGATGAGCATACCCGCGAGAAGGACGAGCGTATCGCGAAACACGTCATGGGTATTCACATGGGAGGGCGCGGCCTCGAAGAGCAGGTCGAAGGCGAGGTGCCAGTGGAGAAGATGCGGCGGTACCTATCATATTGCAAATCGTAAGTCGGACACAAACCCCCTCCGCGCTGAATGAAAAAAAAGGAGTTAACAAGAATACCCCAGACGCTGTGCTCCCCGCCTCTCGCCCGAAGCAGCCGAGAAGCTATCCTCGCACTTCGTATCGATCCGCAAGCAAGTGCACGCGTCGGAAATCGAGGCGAACACCCGGTCCAGCATCCCCATCACGGTGCGACAATTGGAAGCCATCGTGCGCATCACGGAGGCGCTGGCGAAACTCACCCTCTCCCCGGTCGCGACGGAGCAGCACGTCGACGAGGCGATCCGGCTGTTCCTCTGCAGCACCATGGACGCGGTGAACCAGGGCTCGAACCAGGGCAGCCGCGAGCTGAACGAGGAGGCCTCCCGCGTCGAGGCCGAGCTCCGACGGCGTCTGCCCATCGGCTGGAGCACCAGCGTCGCGTCGCTCCGCCGCGAGATGGTCGAGGGGAAGGGCTTCAGCGAGCAGAGCCTCAATCGCGCACTCATGATCCTCCAGAGGAGGGATACGATCATGTTCAGGAATCAGGGCGCCCAGGTTTATCGGAATGGCGCTTAAGTTAAGAACCGAATGTGGGGGAAGTAAATGGCCTATGTGTGATGAGATGGGGCTCGTGCTTGAAAACAAATACGATTTATGAATTGAGTGGGGGGGCGTTCATGGTGTTTATGAAGGGTTTGGACGATTTTTAGTCCGTATTGTGTATACCTACACCTCGTGGGCGCGCACATGGCATGAGCATGAGTATGATTACAGCATACCACATTCGACTGGTTGATTGGTTCAGCGCATAAGACGGTAATTGCAAGAGAAATTTAAATAAAGTGTACAGAGACACTATACTAGCATATCACGTAGGGCTCACCTGAAATCTCAGTGATGAATACAGACATGGGATTAGCCTCAAGCAAGCCCAACACAAACACACAAGTAGCAGAGGGCGGGGAGCTTCAATCCGTTAAGAACTTGAAACTTGGTCTATAGCATCGTAAGGTACGAACATGGTTATCCGTCCATAGGAAAGTCCGGCAGAATCCATTCATATAAGTTGCATCAATCATACTCTCTCATTCTCATCCATTCTACCAGTCGGTATCGGGTAACGTATTGCTTACTATCTATCACCTCGATGACAAGAGAGTCGCACTCGTTTCTGGGTACACAAATAGAGATTTAGACAACGGCAATCGTATTATCATCCCGAATCGTAGCCACCAAGCCCAGTGCGGCCTCGCCACCCACGATGGCCGGGCCCCGGACGACAACGCCACCTGTATAGTTGTCGTCCGTAATCTTGTAAGAGCCGCTATCGCGCAGCAGTATCTCAGTGCTGCTGACAGGCGGGCCGAAGTGTGAGCCCTTCCCATCTCCTGAGACGCGGTAGTCGTGGAATTGCGTCTGCGCGACAGCGCCTGCGCACGGCGCTGCGGCGAGGGCGTAGATCACACGCGCGCCAGTGAATATTCGCAGATCCGAGAGCGTGAGTTCAGATAGTAGTGGTGTACTACTGCTATTGGCGGGGTGTGCTACGTAGATCAGCCGAAGCTTGCCAGGCTTGGTTCCGAGACGTGGACGCAGGGTGTCGTTGTACGAAGCGAGGAATGATGCTATAGGCATAACGCCATTTTGCACCAGGCTGCGGGTCTGGACCCAGTGAGATAGTGAGGTGAGAGCAGATGTGATCCTGCCTTTGGTCTCGGAATGTGTCTTTGATAGCGTCTCAGGAGTTGCGACGATGACTGTCGGGGCCACACCTTGAGTGGCAAGAGCTATATCTGTCGACGTACCTGCTACCGAGTTAAAGGCGACGGAAGCGTTGCTGTAGATTGCCACGAGGGTTAAAACAAGCGTGTACGAGGAGGATAGTGACGCCGCAGGCAAGAAGAGGTCGGCCGGCGAGAAACGCTCCTTCGTAGGGATGGCGACAAGCTGAGCTGAGACAGCGGATACGAGGTTGCCCTGAGTAAAGCGCGCCATCTCCTCCACCGAGTCGGCCTTGGATGTCCAGAAGGTGATGACGTCGGGAGCAGCAGCCTGGTTATCTGAAGAGGGAAGCTCGGTTCCAGCATTTTGCGGGTTATCATTCAAAATGTCCTGCCATGTAGACACATTCACCTTGCCACCCATGCCTTTAGGAACCTCATTCCAGTCAAGATGATTGCTACCCTCGTCGACGACCCAGATCAATTGTCGTAGAGCGGGATAGCTCTTCACGACGCTATCAAAGGGGAATGTGCCAGGGCATGTGACGATAGTGTCAGCACCAGATTGCTGAAGCATAGAGATGATGGACGCATCTGACTGATCGTATGGCAGTAGGATAGCAGTCACATTGTAGAAACTACAAGCGAAGAGCGTAGCAATGTACTCGACAGAGTTGGGCAGATAGATAGCCACCTTGCTTCCACCCTGAGATGAGATGTACTGGCCAATCAAGTTGATCTGCCGAGTTATATCCTCTAGATGTTGTTAGCATGGTAAAACAAAGGGTCTGTCTGTATAGATGAGTTTACCAAGCTTGTGCTCGACAACCTTCTCGGTGCCCAAGACGGTAAAGAAACGGCCTTTGCCCTTCACTCCCTCACCCTCGGATAGCCCTGAAACAGCCTTGCGCCAGATATCTCTCAAATCTCCATCGCGGCCCTGAGCCCACTTGGAAGCGCCAGGCTCCTTGACATTAAGGCCGCTGTTGAGGGGCATACTGTGAGGCGCGGCGTTTGAACGGTAGATAGGGGATTCCCCTTGTTGGCGAACTGGTGAGCCATGACCCTGGCGGGCCAGGAGCATGGGATGGATTTCAGGTTCCACGCGGCTCGTAATCGAGTATGTGGTGAGAAGGACCAGGAGGGTCACGATAGTGGTGGAATAGACGTTCCATTGACCGACGAGAGAGCTCAGCCCGTCATCGAGCTGCGCAAGAAGGCTGCTGAAACTCATGATGACGACGGTCGCAGGTCTATTGCTGCAGAGCTGTAGGCACTTAGTTGTTAAGGAATTACGACATCAAAAGGGGAAAAGGGACATCAGGCGTCTGCAGCATCAATCATCGGGAGAGCGCGAATGTGCGATGCCTTTGGGGAGTTGTCTGTTATACGTTATACTCTGTAGAAGCACAAGGAATCGGCCGGAGGTTTAGTGCTGATATGGATTGGATTCCATTCGATCCTTGGATCCGAAAGTACAGCTGTCTTGGGGTAGGTAGCACTACATGGTGGGGCTTGCGCAATGAGAGAGCGGGTAGCAAGGAGAGGAGGGGCAGCGGCACTGCCGGATCTCGTTGATCTGTGCTACCTACGGAAAGTAGTGGGTACGACCGCAGCTAAGTAGCGTAAGGCACCTACCTCTGTATGTACCTACCTACCCGTACCCTAACTAGTAGATCAAGCCACATAGATACAGAGCGAGCCACAGGACATCACTAAGGTACCTAGGTACTCAAATGCACACAGGGACATCTCTGTGGCTGGCCTACTAGGTTTAATAGTGGATCTCTGTTCCGCGACCTGGAAACCGTCGCAACCTGTGCAAAGAAAACAAAGAGACACCCCAGCACAACAGTCTGGTCGCGCAACGAAAGCTGCTTTTGCAGCACGACACGACACGACACTTACTAACCCTTAGGTACACCAGCTGTAGAAAAGGCCAGTCCATTCCTCAGTTCTAGGCATTATCACCCCCAAGTTGCGACAAAATTGGGAACCGAGCAACAAAACCGTTCTGGCCACTCGCTCCAAGTCAACAAACACCCGCTCAACGCCCTCTGACGCTCCAGCTGTTCCTCACCACAGCCTCAGGCCTCGGGCACACGGTCCTGCGATTGCCTAAATGGCTCCAACTACCGCGCAAACAGCAGTGTCCACTCCAACCAAAGCCCCTGTGACTCCGGCCACAGAGAGCCCTGGCACATGGCGACATCCTCGCCTCCGAGAGATCACAAGGCGACAGGAAGCATCTACCTTTTCCGACAAGAACATCAGGCGCATAATTATCAACCTCTCGCTCTTCGTACTCCTAGTCGTTCTACATTCCTTCGTGAAGAAGACTTTGCCCACCAGGCGCTCAGCTCCTCAGTATGTCTGATGCCACGTAGATTCTAGACAGCCTCGCTAACCGCTTGGATGCAGCGTGTGGACCTATTTTAAATATACATACTACACCCTACTCGCAGTACCTCTCTGCAACGTCGCGATAAACCTCTGGCCCTTGTTTCGAAGCAAGGATGATATCTCTGATATCCCTCTGACGCCCGGCCAACGAAAACTGCTTGGTCTGCCGCCATCTTCGGCACCGCCAACGCCCGGCTCCGCGTACAGCACACCACCCCGATACACGCGTACGCCATCCGGCTCCGTCTCGGCGGCACGACGCAGTTTCTCGAGTTCGCCCATATTGAACCGCAGCCCATCAAATCATGATAGCCCTACGCCTGTAGGAAATGGTTCGAGTATCATGTCACCAAATTATCATCTACTCCAAAGGGCTATGTTAGGCGCGCGTCGTTCATCGATCGGCTCGCCAAGCCCTCTTGGAGTCAGCATATCGACAGGAGCATCGATATTCGGCAGTGGCCCTGAGAGTCCAAGCCCGAGCCCGGCTGGCAAGCGGAGCTCCGTGGGACTTAACAGCAAGTGGCGTTATGACAAAGGCATGTACGAGAGGGCTAAGGGATTCAGAGACCTAGACTCTGAATCGATGTATACATAATGAATGCAGAGGGATCATAGTAGACGACTCGTTACAGATCGGTAGACGAAGCTGCCTGTAAATTTGTGGCAATTATAACAGCTAGGGAACCCAAAAATAATAAACAATTAACCAATCTCTTGACTTACCACAATTATGACTAACAATATTCCCCGACAATCCACTGTGACCATCGTCAACAAGAACGGTTATATAGAAAACATAATAGGAAAAAGAATAACAGATTCAGCAAGATATATAATCAAAATGCTTAGCTCCAATTCCAATCACTTATGCGAATCTTTGCCAGGAACTGACCCGGTTCACTATCAGGTTAGCTGATACAAGATCTGTAGCTTTGCTCAATCACAACACGACTTGGTCATACAGAAATGACACGCAGTGGAGGGGAAATTCCATAGCAAAACATAAGAGCGTACACTTTTTTCTTCCCCCATTTACAAACACATAATCAGAAAAGAAGTCCTCGTGTTGGATAGAATAACATGGACACAATCATGGCAAGAGAGTGGATCCATCGAGCCAAGCATAGCAGGTCACGGTCAGTCTCCTTTGTAGCGCTTCAAAAGAATCCAGCTATGCAACACATATATAGATATGGGGTCACTGTCATCAAGGTCTGCATCAGAGTTCCTTTACCTTGACGACTTACTTCTACAGGCACAAACTCGACTATTGTATTCTTCGGCCATTTCCGAAAAGCCTACTAATCAACGACAGAAGAGGAAAATGGGTAAAAGCGCCGTCGCCTGGAGTTGCTGCGGACTGCCGAACCAGCAATGACCTCCTGTATCACTCGAGGGAGTGTCCGGGAATAGCTACGGCCACCTGAGATGTTTGGCTTGCATAATAATGCATTGCTCTTCCAAGTAATGCGAACGTAGAGTCTTGGTCGCAAGTGAATATAAGGAAGCTCTAAGTTTATATGTAGGCTACTGTTATATATGACTATACGTAAACTACATGCAGTTCCGATAAACCGCACGCGTGTTTTACCTCCATTGACTTAACGTTATTCTACTTGTTATGTGAAAACTTTCTCGATATATTCATGGCCAACTTCCCCCAGTGAGAATATACGCTTTACGATACGGTGCATTTCCTTTCCTTTCTTTTTTTTTTTTTCTTTTCTCCCCCTTTTTCAACAACGGTAGTATGATAACCCATGACTTATACTTCATCGCTTCTTCGGTGTTGACATGAACTGCTGCCGTCTTTCCCCAAACCGCCCGCCATTAAGATATTCATTAACATAAAAAGTATTACCAAATTACGTTGCTTGAAACTTTGTCAATATAATATTGATCAAACTCCACGTCTCCTTTGAACCATCCATTACACATTCCCGTCTTCTTTCGTATACGTCGTACAAAGTTTAAGATATTTCCGTCTAAACAGTCCCCGACCGGGACCGTCGATCGGTAACGTTGTTCGAGGGCTTGGTGGAGGCGTGCGCTATTCTGATAATTAGCACCAAGTACATACAGATCAAGGCTCATTCATCAAAGTAAGGAATGTGTATATATAGGGAGTCTCTCACCTCTAGTCATCGCTGAGTGGACAGTGGCCAGCGTTGCAACCCTCACACAGCTTGTTATGGTGTGGCTTTTTGCTCTTGGGCCCATGAGGAGGCTTTGGCAAACAGATCCCACTCCACGTCTTGAGCCGATGAGCCACTCGTTCTGCGTATGTATCGTCTAATATAGGCTTACTTAGGAAGTCGCAGTTTTTGCAATGCTGATGATACACTTTGGCATTGTATTGTTGTCGGGGGTACTTGCGAATCGTGATGGCTATCCGTCTACTGCTCCATCCGTTTGATCCGCACTTCGGGTTGTGGCATCTGAACCGGCCCATGACAGCAGAGTCCCATGATTTAGTAGACCCTGCATCGGTATCGTCGCTGTGAAAGGTGAAAACCAGGCCGTCTTCTTCAAGGAGTTGAGCCACCTCGGGGTGTCTTGATGGATGCATGGAGGACGTCGCCGGGGGTTTGTTTTTTCTTGCCATAATGGTAATTGGCTATGGACAGATTGACGAATAGCGTAGGTATCGTTGCAGCAAATGCGATATTCTTCTGCTGAGAGAGTTAGATGGTAAGCATATGTGTCGGAACGTCCATTTGTTGGCACGAACCTCGTTTGAGCCTTGAACACTTATTGTTGCGCGACGATCCCCCAGACCACCTCCGCGGGCACGGCTGGCATATATACAGAATGCCCTTTGTTCTGCGGTTCTAAACCTTGTGATAATGTGAGCCGATGATTTAGAGGAGATGGAGAAAAGCGTCGATGGTGCCGCCATTCTCATATCGCAATCTCAGACATGCGGAGAAACGACAAATCACAATCTTTCGGATGCATGCGACCTGGTTTGAGGGGCTTGAGGTATCAGACTTGTTGTATTCTGGTACTGGATACAATTTTCCAGGTCATTGGCAGAGCCCACACCTGTTGATAGTAACCATCACTGCTGCCAATACTACTTACTGTCTCTCGTGCTCTAGCTTAAAGAATAATTCTACACAAGGCGCGATCTTAGCAATACTCTTTACGGTACACCAACACAACGCCGGCTGTTCCCCTCCAAGTGGCCCATTCGGATGCCAACATGTTGCCGATTGCAAGGCGCAGGTTGCATAGGCATCCAAGAAGGGCAATGATCCACTGGAAAGCAATTCATTCAGTTGCTTTCTAATGACACAGATATTCAATATGGAACTACATTTGAAGCATGAGTCATAATCGAACACCGTACAGCACAAAGAATCAAGCGTACCAGGTGACTGGCGCTCATGGTAGCTAGTTCACACCGCCGCTACAAGGCGCTGTAAACTGTGTATGTTGTTAGCCTCATTATATGGCTTTGGTTTTGCCATAGTCTCTGAAAGGTACATCATCACTCGTATGTATGTGATATTTTAGCGGCTCAAATAAAAGCGAATATTGGTACCCTGTAGTGACGTTTATCAGCTTTCAGGTTCCTAGCCATAGCCGTCATTAGGTCTGAGAAAAGGTAGTTTATAGCTAGGTAGTAGGAGCTGTCCAAGCTCTTAGTAGCAGTACATTAATGACGTGTTTTCTAGTCATAACCACGTCTTATCGGTATGTATACTTTTTGGGATTTTCTGACGTTTTACAAATGACGGCGTGACAGTTGTTCGCCGTCCGTTGTAGGTGTCTCATAGCTTAGCATCATGTCAATTTATTTCTTCCAACTATACGAACACGACACGGTTTGATTGAAAGCCCCGGAATAGGCCCCGGAACCCGTACCAAAACACTCATTTTCTATTGGTTGTGTGAATCAGGATCAGTGAGGCTTTCGAGCTGAACTGATTGGTTGATCCGTATCGATATTAAGGCTTGCGCAGCTTCGCCCTTCAAGCTTGAGTGTCTTTCATTCCCACCTAGATAATTACCATTCTAATTTAGTCGGAATGATTCCTCCGTCACAAACGATCAGATGCTCAATAATCTTTAGTGCTCACCCCGACTCCTCCTTTCCACCATTTGTGTGCGAAAGATGTCGAGTTGCTCGTGGGTGTCATTGAGAGACTCTCTAGCCGAACACGCTGGTCACGTATAGACAGGAGTTTTATCTAATCAGTGCCATCATGTCTTATCATGCCACTTCCTTGGTGAAGGATACACGTGTATATAGCCAAGGACTAGCTTGCGAAAGTTACTCAGAGGCCTTCGCGCAACAGCTATAGCGTATACCTACCCATATTCTTGACTCTTATACGAGTTCCTGGAATAATGTGTAGTCCCCGGTTGCGGTTCCTGGCAACAAATCTAAAATCGCTGTCTGAAGATATTGAAGACTGATTCGAGATGTACACCGTGATCTGTGATTGCGTGTCGCGGTTCTAATAATAGCGAGCATATAAATAACCGCAAACATTAAGACAACTACCTTGATAACGTTATACGTTTGGTAGTTTATTACCGGAACACTGCTGCGGTTCTGTTCTATGAGATTGGGTCTGGACGTGGTAAAATCATGATCGGAAAAGAGCACAAAGCAGGTGTAAGTCTAGGGACTAACAGCTGAACGGCTGCACGCAGCGACTTTATGAATAAGTGATAGATAAGCCGCTATAGCTTCTACCTTGGTATGAGTATAAGAAGTGAGTCGCTAGGAATATATCATATGAGACAATACAATATTTATTGTGACTACTGAAGCCGGGTGACTGGCGAAGGCAGGGGTCTATCCAATAATAGGGGATATATTGTACGTACTTATAGCAAGTAGTGTGCAAAGGGGGGTCTGGTTTTCGGAGATTTTTGGCCACCTCAGCCAACTTAGCCACCACCACTCCTTTGCAAAACACCATAGCAATTATCGTCGACTTTATCGTTTATTTACTTCGTTGACCTACTTGTGTTCTATTTGATCAATCGATTCCCCAATACATTCAGTGACTGCTGCCGATCTTGGATGCGTTTTGACAGAATTCCTCCTTGGTTGGGCTGCCGGGTGCAGATATATCCCTAGGCCCAATTTACTACTTTGTGATTCGCAAAAGTCCCCTCCGCCGCATTCCTATGATAACTTCTTTCGATGTCGATTATCCTAATGCACTCATAAATCAGTTCCGCCCTGTCAACGCATCGCAGCACTAACCCCGTTGCAAATTATGGGTTATGTTTACACAAAAGCCGAGGTCAAGGCCACCTCTACTAACAAAAGTAACATAATTCAAGCATACTAAGTATCTATACACGCTTTTACGCAATATTAATAACTTAGTAGGTTTCTCCATGTCCAAATACCCCTGTTCTTGAAATAATGCTTATTCCTCATATTTATCACTTCCCCTCATTGGGGCACCCTGAACTCGGTCATAATGTAACTAGACATATGATGGGGCTAGCTAATCGGAACTGGCTTTGTTCTAACGACAGCTGAATATCACATTGTCGCCTTCCCACTGGTGGAAGCTGCAGTCTGACTGCCCACCATGATTACCTTTTCAATAGAAACATGCAATAATAAATTAGTTGTTAGATCAGGCGGCAGGCTGTACTTTGTATTGTTCCTATCGTTTCCCGCAGCTGCACCCCCCTGCTGGATGTGATGGATGCCTTTCTTTAGACAGACAACTCTATATCGGCACTTCTGAGTGCATGCTATGGTCCGCGGAGCGCGCGGTCCAAGATTCGACTCAGGGCTAGGCAACGAGGCGACCTAAGCCTAGTTCACATATAAGACTCGATCGGCATGTATTATGTTGGGCAGGCTCTTCTGCGCTTAACCCCGCTCTAATCATCTTTCTCATCTTTGAGTTCGGATGACAGAAGCTCCGCCTCAAAGGTGATCGTCCCCATGGCAGCCTTTGATGCGAATGAAGATGGTGCTCCGCTCAAGCTACTTTCTTTAGGTAGGGTATTGCTAGTCATCAAGCTTATCACGCAGTGAAAAGGATTGCAAAACTGACCTTGGTGTGATAGATGGGGGAGGAATTCGGGGAATATCGACTCTCATCATCTTGAAGTACCTGATGAAACGAGTCAACCCAGAAAATCCCCCCAAGCCATGTGACTACTTTGATCTGATCGGGGGTACTAGCACCGGAGGGTACGTGAGACCATATGTATTAGATACCGTCGGAGAGCTAACACTGAAAGAATCATTGCGATCATGCTCGGCCGCCTCCGCATGGACGTCCAGGAATGTATTGACAAGTATATTGAGCTCTCTTCAGCTGCCTTTACGCCCAGAAGATCAAAAGCCAATATAATTTGGAAGGTCAAAGACAAATGGGACGTTGCTGGCGCTTATCGTTCTGATGTCTTGGCCAAAGAAATCCGTCGAGCCGTGCAAGACCACCTTGAGAGCAAGGATCCTGAAGCAGTGTTTCAGGATCCAGATTCAGCTTGCAAAGTGTATGTTTCCATTTCAGCTGTTTTGTCCCGCACCGTCGGCTCATAGCTAACTTATGAATGCGCACCGTTAGCTTTGTGTGTGTCTTCACGGTAGACAGAAACACGCCGGTCCTCCTCCGTTCTTACCATACCCAAGACAGCATTGACTATCTTTCGACTTCCGACTGTACCATCTGGCAAGCTGCCCGCGCGACGTCAGCTGCAGCAACCTTTTTCGATCCGATCCAGATTGGACGACGGACCTTCATCGATGGTGCAACCGGTATGAACAACCCGGTTGAAGAAGTTCTCAAAGAGGCCAAATCACTATGGCCAAATGCAATAGCAAAAGGCCGGATTCAGTCTTTACTTAGTATCGGCACTGGGGTGCCAGATCTGAAAAAATTCGGTAACAATATGAAGGAAGTTATCGAAACGCTAAAAGAGATCGCCACGGAAACGGAAAAAACAGAGGAAAGATTCTACAATTATCATAACTTCTTGGGGCTCGGTGGTAGATACTTTCGTTTCAACGTTAATAGAGGGCTGTTCGATGTTGGATTGGATGATCATAAGAAGTTGGCCGAGATTGAAGCGTCCACCGAGGACTACCTGGGCAATCCTCGACTGAGGTTGGACATTGAGAAGTTCCTTCAGGCAAAGGCGCCGATGGCTTGTACGTGACGTTGATTTCCTAGAATTCATTTGTTGACGTATTAAAACTGAGAATCGGATGATGTAGCTCTTCTCTGTGCACGTGAAAAGGAAGGTTGTCTGACGTGGCTCAAAACAATCGATCCCCTTGAGCAGCACAACGAAGCCCGAAAATACCGAACGATTGATTCGACCGGTGAATGGTTTCTAAATCACTCATTTAAGCACTGGAAGACTAAGTCGAGATCATTCCTCTGGCTCACCGGCAAGCGTAAGTGTCCTTGCTTCATATGACTCAGTCTATGTTTTGGTTTATTATATTTTCCCTGTTTGGTAACAGCGTCTATAGCCGGGTCGGGAAAGACGGTATTGAGCTCAGCAATTATCGACAAGCTAGAAAAAGACTCAACATTAGTTGTTGTCTACTTCTACTTTTCCTTCAGACAGGAATCAAAGCAAAACGTTGCTAACTTCAAATATTCTCTGCTGATGCAACTTCTCCGCCGCCTGGTGCGGGAGGACGAAGTACAGAAAGAATGCTTCCACGTCCCTCAGGTCTTCCAGAAGCTCTACCAGAAGTACAAGCATTCACAATTCCCCCTAGATGAGCATGTCAACGCTACTATCGTTGGTCTACTCAGCGAGGCTGAACACACATACATTGTTGTCGATGCCGTTGATGAATGTCCTAGTCAAGTTGACCAGACAACTATTATTACATTCTTAGGAGAGCTTTGTAGATCCTCCCACGGTGGCCTACATGTTTTATTCACTAGTCGTAGAGAGCTTAATATCGAGAATAGTGTCACTGACATGAAGATCGAGAAAGATAAAGTTCTTATGGAAACCGAAAAGGTAAACGCGGACATCAAATCCTACCTTCTGGACTCTTTAGGGAGGGAGCCATGGAAAAGCTGGCCGGCAAGACTGAAAAAGGAAGTGGCTAAAACCCTAACGTCCAGATCAGACGGCGTATTTAGAGTAAGTGGGATTGAGGACCCCGTCTTGGAGCGTTTCGCCGACGACCTTCTCATCCAGGCAGAAGAGATCACTTGCTAACGCCGTTCGCTTAGTGGGCCGCCCTCCAACTCGATTCCATCCGGGACAAGGAGCGAGACAAAGATGTTGAGAGCGCTCTACAAAGTTTACCAAGGAACTTGGAGGAGACGTATGAGATGATGCTCCTGAGGATAGAAAGCGCCGACCGCTCCAACATGGCGGTGATGATACTCCAGTGGTTGGCCTACGCGAAGAGATCACTTCTACTCAGCGAGGTGGCTGAAATTGCCATCCTGGAGATGGAACACTCCCGAGGCCGGGATGGCGAGGACGATTACACTATCTCTTACCACCCCAGAGATCGATTTCGCAGCATCTGGAGCGCGCGAAAGATCCTGTCTGGTCTTATCACAGTGTCTGGTATTGACGACAGAGATGACGTTCCACTGGATCAGGATGGCACTGTTTCTTTCTCCCACTTCACTGTTCAGGAATACCTCCAGGGGGAAAATGCTAACCCAGCAAGGTTCCGTCTCGAGGAGCGAACGGCTCACTTATGTATCATGCGCGGCTGTCTAGGTTACTTGGTGGGGTATGAGCGTCTAGTGCTCAAACAGAGTGACTCTGGTCCTGACTCGTCCCCCCTAACCAGTACAGTTGAGATGGAGGAGGACGAACCAGATTCTGGCTCCGAGTTCGACTTTCTAGATGCGGAGAACCAGGATACACTGGAGAATGCAAGCTTCCACCCATTTTCTCTACTACTGTACGCGGCGAAGTACTGGACAATGCATGCGGCATGGCTGTGCGAAGGCCGAGAAAGCAAAGCCCCAGGGATATTGAGTAGGACAAATGCCATGGATGAAACGCGGAGCATCTTGATTAAACTAACTATCCGCGTGGTACTCTCGTCTAAAGGAGCAACCGAAGCATTGCCCTCTAGCCCGGCAGATGCGTTGGGTCACTATATGCCGTTAGAGCCATGGCCTTCGGGAGATGAAGACTACTCGCTAGACTTTGAAGATCCATTAGCACTTCATCATGTCTGTTCTCTCGGAGATGAGATGCTCTTTCAACTGTTTCTCGACGCTGGTGTGAACATCAATCGAAGACATACAGACAAAACCAGGCCCCTTCACAGAGCAGTGTGCAAACAACACAGCGGCATAGTGAAGCAACTAGTAGAGCGAGGAGCTTCCGTCAACTTGCAGGACGGGAAAGGACGAACTGCGCTTTCACTAGCCGCAGGGTTAGGCTTGACTGACGTCTCTAAGTACCTCGTTGACAAAGGTGCTAATCTACACATCGACGACATGGACGAGGAGCACTGTGGGATACAAGCACCGGAAGTTCGGGAAATGTACTGGCCGTTCACGGTTTTCTCCGGTCAGTACATACACGTTGCCGCCCGTGATGGAAAAGGCTGGGAGCCGCTTCATTGGGCCATCGAGAATGATCACGAAGAAACGGCGCTGTTCCTCATCGAAGCGGGCTGTAATATCATGGAGCCAGATTTCTGGGGCCCTTGCCCGCTTTCTCTCGCCATCGTTAAGAGCCAAGAGGCCGTGGTCAAGGCAATGATCAGCAAAGACAAAATTGCCGTTCGATCCGGAAGATTCGGCGACGGCTGGCAAGGGCTACACGTGGCAGCGGCAAGCCGAAACATCATCATGTTGCAGATCCTGATACCTATCATGGAAGACATCAAGGTAAGAGACAATAATGGGAGATCTGCCATGGATCTGGCGGCGACGGGGGCTCACAGTCTTGTATTATCGTCAATGCCATCCACCAGGTATCCGACGTGGGGTTTAGGAGGATGGGGTCGGGGTATGGGTTCTGCCTCAGCAACCATCAGACTCTTACTCGAACATGGTAGCAGCATAACTCCCGGCGGCCCCTACTCTAGTACTCCGCTCCATTATGCCTCTTTGGACAACCAGGAGGAAGCGATAGAGACACTACTGGACTGTGGAGCAGACCTAAACGCGAGAAATAGTCAGGGTTGGAGCCCCTTGATGCACGCATCGATAAAAGGGGGCACGACTGCGCTCAAGCTGCTTCTCGACCACGGCGCCGATGTGAATGCAACCAACGATATCCGAGTATCTGCCCTACATATAAGCTGCGGCAACGGCCACGGAGCCGCAGTGAAAGTTCTCTTGGACGCCGGCGCCGATTCGACTCTGAAGGACGTAGACGGGATGACTCCATTGGACATTGCGCGCAAGAGGAAGAAGAATGAGACTGTGATACGGATTCTCAGTGGCAGTCTAGAGAACATTATCGATCCTCACGCAGAGTCGGGGAGCGAAGAAGACTCGGAATTTAGCATGGAATCACTGAACGAAGATCCTACCGATGAAACGCAGCCTGGTGATACTGCAGAGAACGATCCGAATTAGCATGGCTACGACAAAAAAGGTCAACGAGCACAGTTTCAAAGTCATATGGCACGCCGATCTCGAGACTTCTTGATCGTAATATGAAATGCAATATTTCTTTATTGTTTTCTGGGTAGATACGCGTCAGGGTCTAGCCTGGAGTTTTATTTCATTATTTGACTTGAAAGGCTTGGTTTTACGGCCACTGGTCTAATTACCATTAGAGAATGAAAGCTTAGCGTTGAGGTAAATCGCGTATATCGTATCGAGCTACAACGGCCCGCGTTTCCAATCGTGACTTAACTGGAGATTGGCCAACATTGAACCTCAGACAACTCCCATGAATTTGCTATTTGCTGAGTGTGGGTTCTTATGTCTGTATACGCAGTCGCAGCGTTTCCCTCTCATGAATTTTCCAAAGAATTAGTCGGCTCGATAACTCTCGCGGAGGGTCTAGGAGTTGAAGGCGATTGTCATTATGACAAGACTGATCAGCATCTAAGCCGACTACACATCAAGCCGCCGCCGGCGAACTTGCGCCAAGTTCATCTAATACCCTTCGAAGTACTTACCGAATGTGTTGTTCAGCCTGCGGAGATCGGGGAGAATGTCACAACTACCGGTATTGATTTACTGACCTTGGGTATGCTGCTTCTGACCAAACCGTTGACCGCATTCGTCTGCTGAGCATAGAGCCAGGGTCGGGGACGAAACTGCACTTCATTACAGCCGGTCCTACCTCTGAAATGATGCAAGAGCCTCACACAATTATTCAGCTCCAGGGTGTTCGCAATCCTGTTCCCGGATTGACATGTTCCCGGATTGACATGTTCCGCCCTGGCTTGAAAGAGAAATTCGTCGTACGGAATGAGCATAGAGCGATTATCGGAAGGAAAGCAGGAGCTATGGGCATCGTCGAAGCTTTGGAGGGAAAATAGAGGCAAACATGAAAATCATAGTTGACAATCCAGTCACATTCGCGCCTCTTAAACCTGTCTGACGGTAGGACTCACATGCTGCTCGATTAATAAGGTGAGTATGGGATACAAATTTTACAAAGTGTATTTGTCCCTGGCATCCTATTACTTATCCTCCTATAGTTGTGTAACAAGGGCTTGATTTCGAGAGCTTGGAAGAGTGTTCAATTTACAATAATCATCTAGGGCGTCAAGGGGGCCATAAAGGTCTCGTCCTCCCTTTCAGCTAGACGGCGACCTAGGTCCCTGTATGCGACAGCCTCACTTTCATTCCCTACTCTCGCTCTCGTATAGCTTGTCTTATTCGATCAGGTGTATACGGGAGCAAGCCTAGCCGATCGGACGGGTACGGGAGCTAGCCTTGCTGCTCAGATGATTATATACATGATATTGGAGTCCTGGGCCGAAGGGACTCGGGTATTCCCAGTCCCTTGGGTCTGCGTGACACGTTTCTATCGCACTTCCAAAACGATATCGTCAAAGGTTTATATATCTAAGCGCGCCACCACCTGTAATCCAGCTAAGTTGGATATAGAGGATTTTGGAGAGATGGTGTAGCCAGCCGTGAGGCATGACTGGGGGGGAGTTCGCCATGTTGTTAAGAGAGACCCATCAATCAATCATAAGCCACTTTGCCTTTTGCGTAACAGGCACAATGGTTAACTTATCTCACTACGAAATAAAAAACATAACAGCTCATATCCGCTTCACCCTACCAATTTTCTCTTTTACGCTGCTAACTCCTATTGACATCAGAAATGACTTAACTTCGTGTCGGGCGACGGATGAGAATCTGGACCAAGCTCTCAGATGCTAGTTAGGTTGAACTTGGAAACTCGGATGGGTAGGGTATCGTATGCTCTGAAATTTTCAAATGAACGCACGCGTCATACCCTTTACAGATTATTATTATATTAACGTAGTAACTCCTATGTACAGATGAGGCGTGTTGTACATAGTTCTAGTTAACTATGCATGTCGTTCAATCACTCCCGGAAGGATCATACTCCAATGGCCCTGTGCTTGTGATATAATCACCAACGCCTTCGCAACCCATTCCATTCATGTCCTAGTCCGTTGGGAATGTAAGCCAAGGGATGATGCTTATTGAAAAACAACGCCCGTCAGAATGTTTATTCATTGTTTTAGCAGACACAATTGTCATGATCTCATGTCCGACCAGAGCGTCTCCAGAATTGCCAAGACGGTGCTTCTCTCCTCCCATTTTCACGCTTGGTTACTTGATCGCGCCCTTGTATCCGCCAAAAGAAGACAGGTATACCCGTGAGAACGAACGCAACAACGATGATTGTTTTCAGGGGCTGTGCAAAGACGGCTCTGCTCAGAAGGAATAAGCTAACACAACAAAATATTATGGGCGTTGTTATCCAAGTCTTGTAAGGTCTTTCAAGGTGCGGCTCCTTGACTCGCAGGATGATCAATGCAAGAACTGTGAGAAAGTAGAAAGAATATCCCGCGACGCCGTAGAAGGTAACGAGCTCGCCAAATTCGCCCACTGCCATGTAGGCCGAGGTCAATAGCGTGTTGAGGACGATGGCATTCACAGGTGTGAAGAATAGACCCGTTTCATCGTCCCCAACCAGGCTCCTAAATCGCTTCGAAAACCAGCCATTTCTTCTTGTGGAGTGTCTAGGTTCCGCTGAGCCGATTCCAATACGGCCGGCAAACGAAGGAATGAACCCCTCCTTTGCAGCGGCATATACTAATCGACTACTCGTAAATGTTGTCGAGTTCAGAGATCCAAAGCATGAGGCGCTAACAATAAGTGCAAATATGAGTGCTCCTGCGGGACCAAATACTTTGCTACCGAACGCGACCGCGACAGTATTAGTGCTGTTAAGGATTTCCTTGGGCAAAACGAGAAAATATGAGAAGTTGGCGAGCAAATAACCAACGATTACCAAGGGCATGGCGGTGTGGATAACTCGTGGGAGATCTCTTGATGGATTACGAAATTCACCAACAACGTAATTTGTCTAAAATGGGGTTAGCACTTAAGGGTTCAAACTTTTACCCAAGCCCAAAACTTACGTTGTCCCAGCCATCGTATGCCCAGAGCCCGGCATACAAGGCGACGGCCCAATGACTGGCATCCGTTGATGTGCCCTCAAACCACTGGTGATTTTTCCACTCGGTATTTGCTTGGCCTGAGGAAGAGAATCCGGTCAGAGCTACCACAATCCCAACGACCGTCACGCCAATCAAAGCAATAAACTTCAGGAACATGAGAGTATCGTTGATCCGCGTTCCTAGCCGGGTAGAGACGCAGTTCAGCAACATAATAATAAACAGCCCTGCAAAGCCAACTCCTTTGCTGATCCAAGGGTTTATGTGTTCTGCCTCGGCTCCGATGAAAGCCCGTACAAGGTATTCTCCCATAATAATGGCGATAATAGCAGCACTCCCGGGCTTTAAAACGAGAACAGCCACCCACGTGAACAGGAACCCAGCCAGCTCGCCCATAATCTTCGATAAGTATGCTTGTGCGCCGCCATTGAGAGGGATAGCACCGCCCAACTCAGCATAACTAGCCGCACCTGTCCATGCTAGTACACCTGCTATGGCCCACACCACCAAAGATGCGCCTGGAGAGCCAACGTTGATGTTGACCTGACTTGGGGAAGCGAAAATGCCGGAGCCAATGATGAGGCCGACAATCAAACCCAATCCATTCAAATAAGTCAGCGTCTTATGCTTCTCCAGGGAAGCGCCGCCTAATCCGCCATGATGTTGCGCGGCCGAGGAAGGAGCGCTCAGGGGGGCATAACCCGGCGCCGTGGAGGAGGAGAGAGGGAAAAGGTTCGCCGAGTAGTCAAAATTCGAGGTAGTCGAGTATGATCTATCGCGAGCGCCGCGAAGGGTGAAGGAGCCAGCTGTGTGGCTGTCATCCAAGGGATCGTCCTGCTCGAGGGAGAACTTGCGGGAGGACGATATCGAGGGTCTTGAATCGGTTTCTGAGTATGTGTCGGGGCCGCGACTCGACGAGGCCAGGGAGGCAAGCTCGAGAGAATCCCGCTCATTCGCGTGAAGGTTGGGTGTGTAATGATTAGGCATGGCGGGTGTTTCTTGAAGAATGTTGGGGAGACTTTAAATCGTGGGCAGCTCGGCGCGAAGCATCGTCGGCCAAAAACAAGTCGAATGACCGGGTTAAGTTTATCGCAGGTTGTGTATGGGTGCGATGAGAAGGGGTTCTATCGGTGTCTAGTTGAGTTCGTGTGGTATTGTGTGGGCGAGAGACAATGGATGATTCATGTGCGTGGATGTCTATATGACGGCATCCGCCAAGGTCGATAAAATCGATGCCAGGTCCCAGGGCTCAGATCCTGTGAGAGCTTAGTAGGGTAAGATGGTTTGTTGGTTTCGATCGAGTAATATGGTGTATGTTGCGGGGGACATAAGAAGAAGAAGTAAATACACTCCAAGACCGCGAAGAATTACAATAGAGTCCTTTATTACTGTTCTACTCTAGATGCAGAAACGAGAAGAGAGGGTGGGTAGACAACACAGACAGGCCTTGTTCAAGTTCCAACCAGGCTCGGGACCTTCAGCCGGCTTTTTTAGGGGCTTCCTCCCTGACTTCAGACGCTACTAATGGAGCTATTGGTGGTGGTTGTTTTGCGCTAGTAAGATCCACTTCTAGGCTGTGGTTTATGGTGCTATTATATTTACCTATTTTGGTACAGTACTTCATTTAGCTAGAAGACCACCACCAATCAACATGTAGTGAGCTTGTTTGCCGCTTTGTCTGCAATTATCCCCCTTTCCTTGGACCCTTTTTTTTAGTCGGTATTTGATGTTATGTTGACAGCAAAATTTGATCCGATAAATGTTATACAGAAAATCTCTTGGATTGCAGTAGGTGAGCACGATGTCGCGATGATAGCATTCATTACGTACTTTACCCAGCCCAGCACGCTGAAAAAAAGAGGCCGGTTCTCCGCGCTTTTTGCTTGACATCTATCTCTCTCTCTCTCTATACGAAGCTTACTGGATGCCCTTTGATCCACATTGCCCTATTGTGTGTGCATGTATATACTTGGGTCGGATGACCCAGGGAGATCGCTGGTCAAGCTACTTATGCGATGCAGACCTGGGCAGAACCTGGGCACATATCGTTGGGAGTTGCCAGGCGAACGTTCTCCGAAATGAGGGGTATTGGCCGACGGTGCAACTCGTTTTGTCAGGAATTCAGGTATGACGAATGTTGGAGAAAAGACTTAGTAGTCGGGTTCAAGATAAATCGTTCCCTCTTCTTCCTTCCACCCGTGAGCTTCATGGACATTCCCATCAAGCACAGACTTGTCGTTGTCGTTCAACGCTCTTGGTTGCAATGCGTGCTCTTCGATACCACGGTCCTAAGGACTTGCGTTTGGAGTCTCTACCCGAGCCGAAATGTGAACCGACGCAAGTTAAGATCAAGCCTGCGTTTGTTGGGATCTGTGGTACAGACCTTCATGAATACCATTCTCAGTCGTTCGTACCCAAACACGGTGCGCCTCACGTATTAACCAATGAGGTTAGTCGCTGGAGTACCTTATTCCCCCTTTTGGCATACCTCGGAGACACGAAGTGCCTCAACGGGCGTATTCTACTCTTGCTACTCCCGCAAGCTCCAGAGCAATTCCTATAAGTGGACGTTATTGATTCCAAAATTATACATAGACAGCACCGGTCACTCTCGGCCACGAGTTATCGGGAACGATAGTTGAGGTCGGCTCGGAAGTTGCCCATTCTACTGACTTGAAACTTGGGGATAGAGTTGCTGTATTCCCACTGCTGTGTTGTCGAATCTGCCCACCATGCAGGGACGGTTTCCCGGCCTGTTGCGTAAAGAAAGGGTTCCTAGGACTGTCAGGGGGCGGCGGTGGGCTCAGCGATTTTCTCTGTGTTGGGCCTGAGGCAGTTTTTAAACTCGCGGATAACATCTCGATGGAGCTCGGCGGTTAGCCACTCTACCTGAAATTCTCATCAATCGATGAGGTGCTAACGTGCTCGTAGCTCTCATAGAGCCGCTGGCAGTCGCCTGGCACGCCGTTAGCGAGTCCGGTATCAAGGCTGGTCAAGCATCAATGGTCTGCGGCACAGGACCTATTGGTCTCGGCGTAATCCAGTGTCTCAAAGCAATAGGCGCTGGTGAGATTATTGCAGTTGAGGTTGCGGCTCGGCGTCAAGAGCTTGCGAAGCAGTTTGGCGCAACGCACGTACTTGATCCGACTCAAGTTGATGTGACCAAAGCCGCCCGGGAGCTAACGGGTAGCTGGGGTCCTCCCGTGGCCTTTGAGTGTGCTGGTGTGCCATCTAGCCTGGAATGTGCCATTCGTACTGTCTGCGCCCGTGGGACCATCATGAATGTTTCGATTGTGAGTTGATGTCAAGATCAACCTGATCGCATTGGTCTCGGAGGAGGAAAACTTTCTTATGTCCTAGCCCAAAGCCATTGGAGTTCTCGGTTTCCCCAACTGCCTCGAAATTTCCTTTATAAAAGGTATCTGCTGACGCAAGCTATCACAGTGGGAAAGGCCTATTCCCTTTGATCCGAACAGCTTGGTCCTCAATGAGAAGAAGTTGATTGGATGTACGTCGTCCCCCTTCCCGATTTGAATGGTGGCCTTTATTATAGCCATGATCTTGACTTACACAAACACTTGAACTTAGCCTTGTGTTACCGATCGTCTGATTTCGGCGACGTCATTACTGCCCTTCGCGAAGGACGCTTGAGACCAGAATCCATGATCACCGGCAAGATTGCTCTTCATCGTGTAGTTGAGGACGGATTTGAGGCTCTCATAAATGAGAAACAGAAACATATAAAGATCATGGTCGACCTGTCGGCTGCGTAGTGGACTGTTTCTGCCTGGACCTATAACCTTAGTAGAAATGCGCCGACTTGGTTCACAGCGCATGTTGAGCCTCTAGTAAGACATATAAAGGAATATGTAGGACCAGTTCAACCACATACATGCCTGTTGTAAAGGCACAATATGTGACCACGAAATTCCTCTATATATTTTTCTCTTTCAGAGTACGCCTAGACGCATTACCATTATATCTCGGTCTTGCTTAACAGCTATATTCACAGGAGTATTGTCGAAGCAAATGTCTCTCGTCCCTTAGTGTTCATAATACCTATATGCCTAGCTCCTAGCTAAGTTCTAAAGTAACCAATGCGTAGTAAAAGGTTAGCAACATCACAGTAATGTCATTAAAAAAAACATTACCGGTAGATACATAGGTAGTTGTTTACCAGGATACCCCCTGACCTCTTAGTCAGGGTTCGGATAAATTAGTATTAGTATTTAGTATTTACTTACTTACTAGCAATACTATTAGTATTAGTAAGTATTAGTATGGGCAATACTAATACTTACTAGGCTTAGCAAATACTAGTGGTTTTAGCTAGTAAGTAAGTAAGTATTTAAGTAATACTAGTGTACTAATACTAATGCCCCACTTTAAATCTACATATAAAAATAATCAGAAAAATTCAAAGAAAATTAATAAAAATAAAGCGTTAAGCCTATTTAGGTAATACTAGTAGTAAGCTAGTCCTTAATATAGTTAGTACAAAAAATATATAAATATATATATATATATATAATGTTAAAAAATTAAATAAAATAGCATTTAATTTAAAAAAAATATATTATAAAACTAAATTAAAAGCTTTATTTAATTATATTTAATACGTATTATTATTTAGTATAATTAACTAAAATAATAGCATAATAGCTTAATATAAAATATATATTAAATATTAATAATATTAAACATTAATTATTTAAGTTTTTTAAATTTTTTTATGTAAATATAATATATTGTTTAATATAAAAAAATTATAAAGTGTTAAAATTAAAGTCCGTTATTTTATATTTATTTAATTAAATTATAATAAGTTTATTAAATATTTTAAATAAATAAATTTATTATAGTTATATAAACTTAAATATATGCTTTTATAATATAGTTTATAATTGTTTTTAATTTTATATATATTTATTTTATATATTTAAAACTATTTTAAATTTTTAATTATTTTTTTAACTTAGTTTTAAATAAAAAAGTTATTTTTAGATTTTTTTATTAGTAAATAAGTATTTACTAGTATATTATTAGTACTAGTAAGTATTAGTAAGTATTTTTGTAGAATTTTTTAGTAAGTATTAGTATTGGTTTTCATACTATTAGTAAGTATTAGTATTGCTAATACTTACTAATACTTACTAATGTCCGAACCCTGCTCTTAGTTGTGGGGTTGTAGCGGGCATGTCTTGGCGCAAACGACGGACCGCATCTTCAGAAAAAGCTCCGAAACAGGAATTACTGCAAAAGCTCCAAAAGCATAGCTGCATAGTTTGGAGCCGCGCACAATTACAAATTGCAGGGAGTATGATGGCGGACTGTGAGCCCTAGGCTGCTAAGGCTTCCTCTCAAACCGCTGCGACCATGCAAAAACCCCAATGTATCGCACTATAAGAAAGCTCACGGGCCCTAGCCGCCTGGCGCTTCTCACACCACCGATCGCACGAAAGTCGCCCATAGCCATCTATAGGTCCTATGCCACCGCGCAGCTCGACCTTCCAATCTTGGATCGAAAATGGCGACAAAAATGGAGCGACAAGCGACTGCTCGAACAGCGCCGGCTCGATGCCGATTCCTCGACTACGCTTGCCAACCGTGAGCCCGCTGATCACATGTATATTCTTTCCATGTTTCCCTATCCTTCGGGAAACCTCCACCTGGGACACCTGCGCGTCTACACCATCGCGGATGTCATCGCGCGATACCACAAACTGAGAGGGCGCAATGTGCTTTTGCCGATGGGCTGGGATGCTTTCGGTCTTCCCGCCGAGAACGCAGCTATCGAGCGAGGTATAGACCCGGCCGTATGGACCCGTGACAATATCGCCCGTATGAAGGAGCAGCTGGAGTTGATGAACGGTGCTTTCGATTGGTCGACGGTCAGTTGAGATACTCGGAAACATGTTCATTAGTCATTAATTGACGTTTCAATCGCAGGAGCTCGCTACTTGCGATCCTGGTTTCTATAAGCATACCCAGAAGCTTTTCCTCCTGCTACATCAATATGGCCTCGTTACCCGTCAGCGCGCTGTCGTCAATTGGGACCCCGTGGATAAGACTGTCTTGGCGAACGAGCAGGTAGACTCGGAGGGACGTTCCTGGAGATCTGGAGCTAAAGTGGAACAACGCCCATTAGAGCAGTGGTTCTTGCGCATCACGGAGTTCAAAGAGGCTCTGCTGCGCGATCTCGATGAGCTCGCCAAGGATAATTGCTGGCCAGAGCGAGTGGTGGCGATGCAGAAGAACTGGCTGGGGCGTACCACAGGCGCAAGATATCGATTTCCCCTCACCGCAAATGGCCAATTTCAGCTGAATGGCTTGGAAAATTTAGAGATCTATACCACTCGACCGGAGACCATTTTTGGAGTCCAGTTCATTGCTATCTCACCAAATAGCAAACTCGCAAAAGAGCTCGCCAGCTTCGATCCGAAAATACAAGAATATTTGGAGACTGTAGCAGACAGCTCAGAGAGCAATATGCGAGGGTACCGAATACCATATTTACAGGCATATAACCCCGTCGGTCATGCAGCGCCCGAGTTTTCAAGCCAAACCAAGTCTTTGCCTGTATTCATCGCTCCTTACGTGCACGGCGACTATGAGACCGGCGCCGTCATGGGAGTCCCTGCACATGATGCTCGAGATTTTGCATTCTGGAAACAGAACTCTGCGTCTGGGGAAATCAAATACGCGATTTCCCCAGACCCAACCGGATCTTGTTCCAACATGGATGAGCCATACCTCGAACCGGGATATATGACAGAGCTCGCGGGCAAATACAACCGACGCCCATCCGACGAAGTGGTAGAAGCCATTGTGGAGCAAATCCAGAGCAAAACGCAAATGGCCGAGCTTCGTACTAAGTGGAAGCTTCGAGACTGGCTCATAAGTAGGCAAAGATACTGGGGTACACCAATCCCGATTATACACTGTGAAAGCTGTGGGCCGCAGCCGGTTCCCGACGACCAGCTTCCTGTAGAATTACCACAGGTCGATTACCACTGGGCTAGTGGTCGAGTAGGGAACCCACTTGAGTCTGCGATAGACTGGGTTAATACGTCTTGTCCGAAGTGCCATGGCCCGGCCAAGAGGGATACTGATACAATGGACACATTCGTGGATTCCAGCTGGTATTACATGAGATTTACAGACCCTCATAACGGAGATAGTCCCATTTCTGAAATTGCTGCTCGTACACGCTTGCCTGTGGATATCTATATTGGAGGTGTCGAGCATGCTATTCTTCATCTCCTCTATGCGAGGTTTTTTTACAAGGCCATTATGGGTAACTTATATCCCAAGGACGTCAAGAACATGATCCGGAGTGTGGCTGAATCTCCACACGAGTCATCCCATGAGCCGTTCAAGCGGCTCATCACTCAAGGTATGGTTCATGGGAAGACATACCTAGATCCTGATAGTGGTCGTTTCCTGAAACCAGACGAAGTCGATCTGTCGACCCCGTCAGAGCCGAAAGTTGTAGTATCAGGGAAGCAGCCGGTCATTACATACGAAAAAATGTCAAAATCGAAGCACAACGGAGTCGATCCAACGACCTTCATCTCGAAATACGGGGCCGATGCGACGCGGGCTCATATTCTATTTCAAGCGCCGGTAGCAGATGTTCTCAACTGGGATGACGACAAGATTGCCGGCATTTCGAGGTGGTTGCGTCGGGTCTTTGATCATGTGCACACGCTCGCAACTACCGCGCAGGATGTTGGTGGCAAATCGATACCACTTAATGGTACAGTGTATTTCACTAAATCAGAGGGCGAAGTAAATGCGATGAACCAAGAAGAGGCCACACGATGGGAGGACAGTATAAGTATATGGCGTATTGTCCAGGAATCCATCGTCAGCGTCACGGCCTCTTGCGACAAAGTCTACGCGCTCAACACAGCGGTATCAACAATGATGACGCTAACTAATACGATAATCGACAAACCTAACGCTTCTGAGCCCGTCAGACTTGCTGCGACGAGTGAGCTGGTCCGACTAATGGCGCCTATTGCTCCCGCATTCGCAGAAGAATGCTGGAGCGTTTTGCATCCAAACGAGGGAATGATCTTTGACGAAGCTTCTCCAGTTCAGTGGCCGGTCCCCGACGGATCGCTGCCCTTATTGAAAGTCAATCGTACAAAATGCACCGTAGCTGTCAATGGCAAGAAGCGATGCGTAGTAGACATACCATTAAGGCCGGCGAACGTTAAGGATGGGGGGCCGCTCGAGGCGTGGATTACTGAGCAGATTCTTATGACATCCGAGGCGCAAGAGAAGCTGAGTAGCCCCGAGAACGACATTCGCAGGGCTAGCAAAGTATTCATCGTGAAAGGGGGCAAAAGCGTTAATTATCTGATGTCAAAGGTTTCTAAAATGTAGACTTGCAGCCTCGATCTTCGTTGTATGTCAAGACGTGGCTTGTAATTATATACCCCGAGCTGTAAAAGTGTTATACATACATAGAAATAGACAGACAATTGTATCAATCGCTTCTCGCTTGGTTGTTACCTTCTCCTCGATTCTATGAAACGTTGTGTTGGCGGTTCTCCCTCGTCGCACAGACCAAGACTAACGAACTCGATGGAATCACCAATCCTGGTCTTTGACGTAGCCAGCTGGTTTCTGCTCTAAACTATGGAAGCGCCTCTGTTGTATCCAGAGCACATCGTTTCGACGCTGGTCAGCATACCAGGTCAACATCGTAAGGCGGGAATGGAGCCAAAGGCCGTGAACCGGAATCGGAGGTAAAATCGACTAGGCCCTTTTTTTTTTCTTTTTTTTTTGAATGCCGCGCCTCGCCCCCTCGCTCTTCCGGCGCGCCGGCAGCATCTCTCCACACCTCGCGACGCTGCTCCCCGTGTGCAGGACCGTCGAGTCGGCGCAGACCGAGCTCCGATGGATTCGCGGGCACGTGTTGGAGACACTCCCCGAACCGCCCGTGTCGCAATTTCATAATCATAATCATGCACTGTCGTTGTCGCCGCCGCCCCTCGGGAGGACCCGGAAGCATCGGGCTCCGGCGGCGCGCAGGGCGAGGATGATCGCAACAAGAAGACTCGGCAGCGCATACCGGAGCCCGACCGAGACGGATCTAAACTCAGATAATAATAGCAGCAGCAGATCGACGACGATATCACATGCTACTACTACTACTACTACTACGGAAGACCGCATCGCCCGCCTCGTGGCGCGCCGGGGCGCGGGCGAGCCGCTACAGTACGTCCTCGGCACGCAGCCCTTCGGGGACCTGGAGATGCTCTGCGAGAAGGGCGTCTTGATCCCGCGACCCGAGACGGAGGCGTGGGTCGCGATGCTCGCGGACCTCGTGCTCTCCTCCCCCTCCTCCTCTTCTTCTCGTGGTGGTCGTGTCGTCCAAGTCCAAGGAGGCGAAAGTCGAGACGAAAGAAAGGACCACCTACGGATCCTGGACCTCTGCTCCGGAACGGGATGTATCGGCCTCTTGCTCTACGCGCGCGGAATCGCCTCGAGCCGCCGTCGTCGGTGGGGCGCCGCCATGAAAAAGGAGGAGAAAGATCAAGGGACGATGATGATGATGGCGGCGCAGAGTCCGGCATTGCGTGTTTTCGGCTTCGATGTGGAACCGCGCGCCGTGCATCTCGCGAGGAAGAATCTGCGGCATAATTTTGTCTGCGGAGCGCGGCGGCGGCGGCCTTCGCACTACCCGGAGCATAGCAGCGGCATTGCCGAGGAAGAAGATGGCGCGAAGAAGGAAGTCACGTTCGAGCAGGCCGACATCTTCACCGACACATGGATGACAAGTATAGATAATAATGACGACGATAACCCGTCACCACGGCGACGACGGATCGACATCCTCGTCTCGAACCCGCCGTACATCTCGCAGCGCGGGTTCGACACCGACACGGGGCGCGGCGTGCGCAACCACGAGCCGAAGCTCGCGCTCGTCCCCTCCTCCTCGCGCCCACCCTCTCCCACCATGACCTGTGCGCCCGAAGACGTCTTCTACGCGCGCCTCCTCGAGATCGCGGACGCGCTGCGTCCGCGCACGGTCGCGTTCGAGGTCGGCGATATGGCGCAGGCCATCCGCGTGGTGGAGATGGCCATCGCGCGCCGCTGTCGTCGTCGTCATCATCTAAATCCAGAAGATGAAGATGATGATAACAACAACAACAGCCAGGGAGATCAAGATGGGCTGGCGGTGGTGGGAAGTGCGACGACGAGGTGGGACGTCTTGGAGATATGGCGCGACTGGCCGGACTGCCTCCCCTCCGAGGCCGAGGAGGATACCGTTCTCGTCTGCGGCAGAGAAGTCCCCGTGCGAGGGAATGGGCATGGGAGAGTGGTGTTTCTTAGCGAGGGTCCGATCCCGCGGAATCGGTTTACGAATCGGGGGTTTAGACGGACGTTCTACATGGAATAGTGATTTAGTTTGTGGTAGAACTTGTATAAATATCAGTCCATTCTGTGAATATCGACGCATAAAAGATCGAGATGTGCCACAATTGAAGAACCGATGTCGTGTATATGAACTGAATCTTCATAATATTGTATCTAGCACATGGAAACCCATATCGCTAAAATCAAACGAGCGTTTAGAAACTACTGACTACTCGTTCCCCGTTGGGTTGGAAATGTGAAAATCTTGATTCCTAGTGCAACCGATCCAAATACAACACCTTGGTATATCCTGGTTTCCTCCATGCCCAATAACACCGGCTCGAAGCTTCTCGAGGCCAAACCAACCACCAGTACTCCAACAAGTATAATTACAAGAGCTCCTCGCACTGAATGTCAGCTCGGTTTCGATTTTTTCCTTACCAACCGTGATCCAAGCACATTTACATTAGGTTCTGAGCCCGTTTCCGTGGCTATTTGAACACTGGCCGACCTTTCTTCAGCATCAACCTTTACCTTTTTCCGCAGCAAGCTTGAGCCGAGTATATTCGCCGTCGTAGAAGCGGTGTCCTGTGGTTGAGATTCGTCTTCGTTCTTCCGTTTCCTCCGGACCAACCCTGACAGGTTGTTCACCGCCCCGAGAGGAGCACTAGAGGTTGATTGACCTGGCATAACCTGTTGGCCAACCACGGGTAACGCCCAGTTCTCGCCCATGTTCACCTCGCTAGTCCACCTTGATGTACTAGCAATCGCGTGCTCGAGGCTTTTGAATTCGAGATGGAGTAGCAACTCTACAGTTCTCTTATATCCGTTCTCATCGAGCACCACTTGTCCTCGCCCTGCCTCTGGCCAGTAGTAATATGGCGTTTCGATCCGATCAGGATATTTCACACGATGGGTCTTTACTCGGGGTTCCCGAGTGATGATACGTCCCTTGAGTATTTTCTTGGGTCTACGTTTTCGCCTCGGCAACTTGGTGCTTGTGGAAGTTGCCTTTGAGAGCAACGGGGCCGATGTTCCCGGAGGCGCTACTTTCTTAAGGCAGTCCTGAGGTGTTGAGGGGATGCCTTCATGGCTTGGAATGCCGCTGGAAGAAGCCGTCGGAGTGGGGATAGAGGCAGTGGTAAAGCGTGAACTCGCTGTATTTGAATGTTGATTTGATAGCGACGTTGACGCTACAGGCGGCTCGAAAACGAGCCAGATAAATCCGGTCACCCGTCCGCTCGAACACTCTTGCCGAAAAGCCATCATCTCCCAGAACTGGTCGAGTGTCCTGGGAGTCTTCCAACCGCCCAATAATTTGGCCTTATCCGATGTAGACTCTTCTAGTTCCTCTACAAAGCGTGCCTTCGGGTCGTCTGGATATGTCGGGACAAGACACCTAGGCGGGACATTCTTGTAATTAGCAGCATCTTGTGTATATGGGGATAATAGTTCGAGAGGATGGCCTAGTGACCAGTTGCGCGTTGCATTTTCAGTCCTGGGTACAAAAGCGCGGGTTTCGTAATCATCAAGTCCGGGTATGACCAAGTACCCGTGTATGCGACTCCAATTTCCAGCTGAGCTACTTCGAAAGCCATCCTGGAGGAGGGGATCTAGCACTCTACACCACCATTTGATCAGGCCCCTGTCATCAAGGATATGCTTCTTATCATTCTTCACGCTCCCCGGAAAGATGTATTGAGATTGTGCACGGGCGAAGAGATTAACGACTAGTTGCTTCGGAGGTCGCGCTCGATGTTCGATGAGAAAGTTTAAGAAAGCTACGGTAACGGCTCGAATAGGTGAGAAGCCCCGAGGTATAGGCTGGAGGTGCAGGTATCCCGTTGAGTCCGCCTTGGCAACAAAAATGGTAGTCGAGAATGTTGTAGTATAGATGTAGACTTCCAAGGCCAGCACCAGGATATCCTTGACCTCTGTTGAATCGGGAACTGACACTGCCAGGAAGTGCTTTTCACAGTATGTCTTTAACGGCTTACTCGGGCGCGTTTCAGTGGTCGCGTTCAGGGCTGGAGGATAATAAAGGGCTTCGGTGGTCGCAGGCGTAGTAGATAGGTGCCAGGCCGTACAATGGAAGTCCTTGGGTAGAGCTTGCGCCAATGCCTTCACGAGCGGGCTGTCCTGGTTTTGTGACTCGAACGGACCGTGCAGCATTGCTCATTATCTTCGAACTTGGAATATGAATTGGCAGTGTAGCTCGAGTACCTTTTGCGAAGAGTCTGAATCTACAATTGCTGCTACAATTGATGCTGGTGGGAGGAAGCGCTGGAACAGCTTGACGCGTTGGTGCCCTTTGGATGCGTGCTACAGTAGTTAGGTACCTACTTAGGTGATAGCATAAAACAACAGGGGCCGATAGCTACTTAATTGACCTAAACTGGTAGCGTGCTGTATGCATGTAGTGTACTGCATTTTCTCAAGAAATTGGGTTCGGCGCTAATGCAGCTAAGGCAGTCTATACCATAAGTAGAAGAGGCGTCTGCATTCGCGAATACTACCTAATTTACTTACAAATTTTGAACGCTTTAACTTTTCTGCACTATTTTTAGTTTTTTTAGCTTTTAATTTAGCTTGTTTTAGTTTTAAATTGTTTAATTGACTAAATTTTGTTTAAATCGCTTAAATTTATAATAAAAATTAATTAGCTTTGCTTTTAATTATTGTTTAAAATAAAAATAAACTTTTTTATAAATTTTGCTAAAACTTTTTATTTTTAAAAAATAGCAACGTATATTTTAACGCTTATAGCTAAAAAACTAAGCTTTGCTAAAAAAAGTTTTATAAAACTTAATTATAAGCTTTTAAAAGCGTTAAAACGTATAAAAAAATTATATTTATATAAAAAAAAAGTAAATATATTGCTTTTTATTAAAAATTATTAAATTTTATTTAAAATAAACAATTATAAATAGGTTATATAGCTTAATAAAAGCTAAAGCTTTATTAGCACGTTTTTTATTAAAAAAAGCTATTATTATCCGTTTTTTTAAAAAATAGCTGCTTATTTTAAAATTAACAATAAAAACATTATATATAGTTAACTAGTAAATATAACAAAAAACAATTTTAAATAATAAAATATTTTTATATTATTTGCAATAGCTAGCGCTTAAAGCTATTTTATAAAAAAAGTTTTATAATTATAAAAAAAAAAAGCAGTTAGTTTTTAAATTATAGTTTTAAAAAAGATTAATAGCTATATTTAAAATGTTTTATTTAAGCTATAATAACATTTTTGTTTTTTTAACAAATAGTTTTAAAAGTTTTTAAAACGCTATTAAATTAACTGTTATTAAATTATTTATATAGCTATAAAAGTGCTAAAAAAGCTTATTAATTATATAAATACGTTTTTATAGTTTATTAAAAAAAACTTATAAAATAACTAGTTGTTTTTAAATATAGCTTTAATAAATAATTTTATTAAAAAAGTTAGTTTTAAAAAGTTTCCGCTTTATTTAATTATTAATATAAACAAAACATTACTACTGTTTAAATATTTAAATAGCTATATATATAATTATATAAATATAAAATTAGTTTAAAAAAAGTTAAAAAAAAGCGAATAAAGTAAACAATAAACAACTTTAGTTTTAGCTTTAATAATAAATAGTTTATACGTTAAAAAGTTAAAACTTTTGTTAATTTTTTATAAAAAAAGCAATATTGTTAGCAAAAAAAAACTTTATACTATAAAAACGTTAATATAAAGTTTAATAAAACAGTATATAATAATAAAACGTTATTTAATAAGTAAGTTAGCAATAATTTTGTTGTTTATATTAATAAAAAAAAAAGCTTGTTAATAATAAATTTTGCTGCTTTTTATTTTATTAATAGCGTTAAACAAGCTTTTAAAAATGTTAACATTTTAAAAGCAATAATTTTAACAAAGTTAATAGCATATATTTAACTATTAAACGTAAGCTTTAATAGTTTTTTTAAAAACTAATTATATAAAAAAATAAATTTATATTTAAAAAAGCTTAAAAAAAGTAGTTAGTTATTAAATAAATAGTTTATTAGCAAAAAACAAGTAATAACTACTTATATTATTAATAACGTATAATAGCACGCTTTTATACTTATTAATTAAGCAATAGTAGTAAAGCTTTTTTAAAAAACAAATATTTTTATTTATTTAAATAACTATAATAATTATTTTATTAATATAAAAAGTATTAATTTAAACAATTTATAGCTAAATAACTAGTATTATAAGCTTTAATTACGTATAAAAATAGCAATTATAACAGTGCTTATAACAAATTTAAATAAATTAAAAACGTATAAAATAAGCAAAAAAGTATTTAAACTGCTATAAAACTACTATAAAAGCTTAAAAAAACAAGCTTTAAAAACAATTTATATTAAACAAAGTTTTTACTGTTTAAACACTTAAAAAAAGCTAATTTTATAATTAAAAGTTAACAACTTTAATAATTTAACAAGTTTTATTATTATTATTACTTAATTTATATAAAAAATAAAATAACTATAGTTTTAACTTAAAAAAATATGTTTTTTTTTTATAAGCAAACTAACAATATTATTATATATAAATTTAACAATAATAAAAGTTAACAATATAATAAATAGCTTTAATTTATTACTTTAATTAATAATACTGTTATTTATATATTATATATAATAATATTAAGTTATAAAAAACTATACTTATTGTTTAAAAATAAACTTTTATTATATATTATGCTTTATTAGCAGCTTTTATATATATTAATATTTAAACCGATTGTTTTTATTAAATATATAGCTATAGTAGCGCTTTTTTTTGTTAATAAAAATATATTGCTAATTGTTTTATTTATAAAAAAATTAAAAAGTATAAAATTTATTAAAGCAATTAATATAAACGTATAAAGAATTAATATAAACATATAACTTTATAAACGTATAACTTTTCGCTGTTTTTTATTAGCTTAAATGTTGGGTGGCTAAAAATACAATATTATACGTAAGCAAAACGTGTAAAATAAATAACTTGTGTATTAATCTTGTTTTTTACTAAAAGGAAAAGCAAAGCTTTTATACGTAGAATTTTTTGCTTAAGCAGAAAATTTTGCGTATGCGTACCGCTTATTTAATTAAGCTAATAAGTTATTTAAGCAGTTATATAAAAGGTTTTACACGCAGTTAATACTAATGTTTTAATATTAGCTTTTCTTTTTTTAACTATAATACTTTTTTATACGACTGCTTTATAAATAAAACTTAAAAAACTTTAAACGTAAAAAAAGTATAAGCTATAGCGTACAGCTATTTTATAGCTAATATAATTGCCCGATAGCATGTTAAATTGTTAATTTTAAATAGCTTTTTTAACTTGTTTATTATACGTATGTTGTATAACTATATATTAAAAAAATAGTTTATGCGTAAAAAGAATAAAAAAAAAATAAGCTATAACTACTTTTAGTTTTAGCTTGTTAAAAACGTATGTTATTAAAAAAAAAGTGCAAAATTTGCTGCTTTTATATATAAATAAAATTTTTTCGTGCGGTTTTTTTTTTTTTTTCTTTTTTTTTTTTTTTTTAAACACGCGTACATATATATATATATATATATAAATATATATTATACATATATTTTTAGCTATAATTTTAAAGTTATACTAACTTTAAAATAATAGCTTGCGTAATAGCAACAATAATAATAATAATAATAACAACAGTAGTAATAACAACAATATTAACAATAGTAATACTACTATTATTATTATTATTATTATTATTATTATTATTATATATAAAGTTTTTTAACTGCTATAAAAGTTGTATTAATAGCTAAAGCAGCATTATTAACAGCAATAATAGTATAACTGCTATTGTTTTTGTTATACTTTTTGTTCGCTTATATTTTATGTTTATTTTATTTAACAAAGTTGTTTAATTTAGCAACTTTTTTTATACAATTAATAATAGTATTATAAAAATATACTGCTTTTTTATAAAAACTTTAGCTTATTAAGCTTTTATATAATTCTTTTATATAAACATATATATATTTTTGTTTTTTTTTTTTATATAAACGTTATATAATATATTATGTTCGCTTGTTAATTTGTTTTACTATATAATAGCAAAAAAAAAACATTATTATTGCTACTTTTTTTTATAATATTATTTTTAAAGTATTATTTAATAATAATTTTACTAATATTTAAGTTAAGCTTGTTTGTTATAAAAGCTATTTTTAAACTATTTTAGTTTAAAGTTATAATAGTTTTATAGCTAGTTTATACTAAAATAGTTTGTACAACAGCTACTACAACTATAATAGTACGCTTTTTAAAGCTTGTTATTAAATTTTTAGTTTTTAAAGTAGCATATATAATATATATATTTAACGCTTATATAAAGCTTGTTGTTTTATTTATAGTTAAGTTTTTATAAAAAAAAAAAAGAAAAATAGTTTTTACGTAAGCTTTTTAAAGTAGTTTTTGTTTAAGCTTTTTAAAATAATTTTTAGCTAAGCTTTTTAAAGTAGTTTTTTTTGTTTAAGCTTTTTAAAGTATAAATATAAGTTTTTATAAGTTTTTTGTTTTTTTTTTTTATTTTTTTTTATATTTATATATAATATTCGCTTTTATATAATTTTAAATTATTATACGAAATGCTTTAAGCTATTATACAAAATATTTTAAACTATTATATAAAATGTTTTAAGCTATTATACGTAATATTTTAAGCTATTATATAAAATACTTTAAGCTATTATATATAACTTTTTATAGTTTTTTAATAAATGCTTTAACTTATACAAGCAGTTTATTAGTAAAAACTAAAGTTTTTAATGCTTAGTTTAAAATATGTTTAATAAATATATTTGCTAAATTGTTTTTGTTATTAATTTATTATATTTTAAAAAAAAATTTTTTTTTGTACAATTTTCGGAAAAATATAATATTAATTATTAGTTTTTTTTTTTGCGTTATTTTTAGCTTAATTAAACAGTTATACAATAATTTTAAGTTTAAACATAATATAGCAAATATAAAAAATAGGTTTAATACTTTTATATTTTTTTAAAAAGTTGTATAAAAAACAATTATATTATTAAATTTATTAATTATACTATATAGCTTGCTAGCTAAAATATTTTATATAATACGTTTATATTTGTTTAAATTTTAGTATATAATATTGTTTTTAATTTTAAAGTTTAAGTTTGTTAAATTTTTTATACAAGTTTTAATTATAAATATAATAATAAAGCTAAGCTAAAAAGTTATATTTATATTATTTGCAAAAAAGCTATTTATAAAAATAAATAGCTTTATATAATAAAAATTAAATAAAATAAATATAAAACTTTTAGTTAAGTTGCTTTTTTATTATATAATTTGCTTATTTAATATTTTAATATTATATAATTATAGCTTAATTATTTAAGTTGTTATAACTAAGTTATATATAACTTTTAGTTAATATATATTATTAATATATATATTATAAGCTTGTTAAAAAATATAAGCTTAAGTAAAACTTTTTATATAAAAGTTAATTTTAGCTAAATTTTTAATTTAACTTTTTTAAGTTATAATAATTTTATTTTTATATAAAAAAATCTTTTTATTATTAAATTTAATTAAGTAGTTAAAAAATAATGTTTTTTTTAGTTTTATATAAAACTTTATTTATTTAAGCTTTTTTTTTTTATATACTAAAAAGTTTAATATTATAAAGCTAAAAATATTATTTGTTTATATTTTAGTTATTTTAAAAGTTTTTAAGTTATTATATATAAATAAAAAGTATAAGTTATACGTTAATATTTATATTTTAAGCTTTTTTTAATAATATTAATAATAAGTTTTAAATTAATATAGTTTTAATTTAGCTAAGCTATATAAAAGTTATATAATATATAAAATAGTTTTTAAAAAATATTAGTTTTTTAGTTTTAAAAGTAAATAAGCAAAAATATTATATAATAGTTTGTTTATAAACTATATATATATTTAAATAATGTTTTTAAGTTTATATAATGTTTTAAAGTTTTATATAAAAATAAGTTTAAAAGTTAAAATTAACTATTAGTTTATTTGCTAAATTGTTAATAATTAAGTTAAAACTATGCTTTTTTTAGCATTATTATATTTTTATACAACTAGTTTTAACTTTTTGTATAGCTTAATAATTTTTTTTTTTATTTTTTATACGAAGCAAAACTTAAAAATATATTTTTTGCTATATATATTTAAATTGTACGTAATAAAATTAAAAATATTTTATATAATAAACTTATTAATTTTTATTATATTTAACTTTTTAAAAAGTTTACTAAAAATAATAATAACTTTATTTATATAAAGTTTAATTGTTAGCTTTTAAGCTTATTGTTTTTTTAAAGTTAAAAAAATTTAAACTGTTTAATTTTTATATAATAAATATATAGTAAGCTTTTTTTTTAGTTAACTTTGTTTTTTTTAAATTATTGCTAATTAAATAAATTATACGTTATTATTTTTTAAATTTATTAGTTTAATATTTTATATATAATAATATAGTTTAACTTATATATAATAAAAGTATATTAGTTTATTAATTAAAGCAATAATTATATTTAATTTTTTAATTGCTTTAATTTTGTATAAGCTTTTCTATTTTTTTTTTTTTTTTTATACTAAAATTTTACTACAAAAAAAAAAAGTAAATACGTTATATAAAAACGGTTTATTTTATTTTTTAATTATATAGTTAATTTTAATTTTTATATAATTTTTGTACAACATTTTTATTATTTTTTAAATAGCTGCTATTTTTTATATAAAAGCTAAAAAAAAAAAAAAAATTTTATTAATATAAAAGTATGCTTTAAAAATAAAAAAAGTTAATATAAAGCTATTAAGTTTAACTATATTATTTAAAGCTTTAATAGCTATTTATAAAACTAATTTATTGTTTGTTTATACGTTAA
>MU382740.1:0-50567 GCA_022495115.1 Xylaria castorea | reverse complement strand
TTTTAAGCTAACTTTAATTTTAAGCTAACTTTAATTTTAAGCTTTAATAACTTTAACTTCGAGCTTTAATAACTTTAACTTTAAGTTAACACTAATTTTAAGCTTTATTTAAACTTAGCGGTAAACTTTAATTAGTACTACAGCAAACTTGCATTATAATATAACAACTAACTAATATAATAACTAAATAGCTTATTAAAATAACAAAAGTTAATACATTTTACTTTTTTATATATATAAACTACTATATTCCTTAAAGCTTTTTAGTTTTTTACTTTTTTTTTTTTTTATTTTAAATATATATATTGCATAACTTTTTATATATATATGTTTTTACTTTTTTTAATATAATTTAATAACAAACTAACTTAACAACAAATTAATTTAACAATAAACTAATTTAACAACAAACTAATTTAACAACAAACTAATTTAATAAACAACTAACTAATATTGCGCTAATTAATATTGCACTAATAATATATTTATTTACTAGTTATACTTTTATATACACTTTGTTACACGCTTTATTTTATTATGCTTTATATTTTTTTTTACTTTATTTTAGCAACTAATACTATTAAAAAAATAAAAACTAATAATGTTTTAAATGCTTAAGTTTTTAATATAAACAACATTTAAAATTAAAAAAAGAAAAATAAAACAACAAAAGTATTTTTATTTTATGCTAAAACAATTATAATAATATTATTGTATAAACGCCAATTTATATTTTAATTGTAAACATTAACTTATATTTAATTAATTAAAAACTAATAATGTTTTTAAGTACTTAAGTTTTTAATATAAGTAACATTTAAAATTAAAAAAAAAAAATAAAACAATAAAAACAAAGTATTTTAATTTTATGCTAGCATAGTTGCAATAATATTATTGCGTTAATATTAATTTATATTTTAATAGTAAACGTTAACTTGTTTTTTAATAAGTTAAAAACTAATAGCGTTTTAAGTGTTTAAGTTTTTAATATAAACAACACTTAAAATTAAAAAAAAAAAAAAAAATAATAAAAATAAAGCATTTTTATTTTATGCTAGAATAGTTGCAATAGTATTATTGCGTAAACGTTAATTTATATTTTAATTATAAACACCGATTTATATTTTAATAGTAAACGTTAACTTATATTTTAATTAGTTAAAGATTTATAATATATAAAATGTTCAAGTTTTTAATATAAATAATACTTAAAATTAAAAAAAAAAAATAAAACAATAAAAACAAAACATTTTAACTTTATATTGTATAATTATAATAATATTATTGCGCAAATACTAACTTATATTTTAATTAGTTAAAAACTAACATATACTATTTTATATAATAGTTAATAATTTATTATAACGTTATTTGTTATTTTTTATACGTTAACTTAATTATTTTTTATTGTTAAGTTATACAAATTTTGTTAGCTTATATACTTAAATAGCTATAAACTATTGTTAACATATACTTTATTTGCTAGCTTTTGCGCTACTTAAGTTATTAACGTTTTAACGCTTATATAAATAGCTTTTTTAACTACGCTAATTTTATAAAAAAAAACCTTGCTTTAAAAAAAAAAGCAATATTAAATTAAAGTTATATTACTACGTATATATAGTTTATGCAGCATTAGCAGTTTTTAATTAAAAACGGTTAAAAGTATATAAACTATGCGCAACTGCTAATAGTTTTACAGCAATAACTATTAGCATAATATAAAAAAACGCGTGTATTATAGCTAATTTAAATAGTAAAAATAAACAAACGTTAAATTTAGATTTTTTATATAATTATAATTTTAATTATATATAGTTTTAAAGTTTTAAGTTAATTTTTTATAATAAAATTTTACCCGCTTTTTAATATAAAGTTTTACTTTTAAACATTTAGTTAGCCCGTGCTTGTTATATAAAATTTTAATAAAATTTTACTTAAAATTCGGTTTTATTTATAAATAAGCTTTAGGCCGGTTAACAAAGTAAACAATAGGACAAGCGCTTTATTAACTGCTATACTACTATTTTTGTTATTTTAATTAACTTTAAACTAAGCGTTGCTTTTTTAAGTTAAAAAGAACTGCTAGCATAAAACTTTTACTTGCTATAAATTAAGCTTTTTATAGCTTGTTTGTTTTAGTTAGCCGGGTTAGCGCTAATTAGTCCGTTCGTACTATTTACAATAGTACTTTTGTATGTTTTTTATTTGCTATAATATATACAAGCATATAAAACATGCTAGCTTGTTTAATATAAAGTTATATAAAAACGGAATAAAAGCGTTTTTTAGTGTTAAATATTAAACTATATTAAAGTTGTTAAGCATATAAATAATATTTAATAGCTAGCTTACGTTTTAAATAATAATGCGCTATTTTAACAGTAGTACATGCTAATGTTTGTTGTTTTTTAAGTGCGCGTTTACTTTATTAGCAAATATAGCATATTAATACGTTTTATAAACTAAAATATTATATATTAAAAAACAAAAAAACAAGCTTAAGTTGTTTTATAACTTTATTAAATAAAGTATAACTAAATAGTATAAAAAAATAAAATAAATAAAAATAATAAAATAAAGTTATAAACAAAAAATATAAATTTGCTATATAAAACATAAATAAATAAATGTTAAATAATTATAACTTTTTATTTATATTTAACAAGTTATAAAACTATAGCCCGAAAGCATTTTATTACGTTTAATTTAGTATAAAAATAATAAACTATACTATTTTTTAATTGCTATTTTATAATAAAGCTTGCTCGAACTATTGTTTAATAATACTTTTAACATTTATTTCTTTTTTAGTAAACATATAAAAGTTATATAACTATTAATTACAATATAGCTTGTTTAACTAATAGTAAATAAATATATAATAATATTATTGTTATTTATTTATTTTTATAGCTTTGTTTTTTATCCGTAAAACTTATTGTTTTATGTTTTTTATTTTTTTTTTTTTTTTTTTTTTACTTTTAAACATAGCAGTTAAAGTAAATCCGGTTTAATTAAGTTTAGTTAAGTATATTAGCATAATAAGTTTGTATAACAGTTAAGCTATAAATAGCAAAGTTAACTAAAATTGTTTTATTTTTAAAAATAAGTTAATTATATAAAAAAAAGATTTTATATAAAATATTGTTGTTTGCTATTATTTTTAGCAAAAAAAATATAACAAAATAAAACTTTTTATTTAAGTTAGTTTTTAGTATTATTTGTACTAATAGTTAAAGTTGTTAATATAGCAAGCTTTTAAACATATTAATTGCTTTAAGTTAAATTGTTAATAGCGTTAACTTTTATAATAAAACAAACAAAGTATTATTTTTTTGTGCAAACATTTTGTTTAAGCGTTATTTTTGCTACTACATAGTTAAACAAAAAAAAAAAAGAACTATTAGTATAATTACTTATTAATATTATATAGCTAGTTTATATATTTATTGTTTTATATAAAATATATATATTATTTAAAAAACTAAAAAAAAAGCGTAACAATTTAATAAAAATAGCTAGGTTGTATAAAAAAAAAATAACTTATTATATAACTAAAAACTGCTAAATATATAATAAACAACTAATATAATTAAAAAATAACATAATTAAAAAATTTAGTTTTTTTTTTTATTTAAATATTAATAATATTTTACTATAAAATCTAAATATTATATAAACTTAAACAGTAAATAACTGTTTAATATTATATATAACTTTTTATTTTTTTGCTTTTTTTTTATATTAAAATGTTAGTTCGAAAAGTTTTAAGTGCTTAAAGCAGCTTTAATTTTTTAGGTTGTCCGTGTAAAATAGCTTTTTTTTAAATTGTTATATATTTAAAATATAAAATATTAAAAAAAAAAAATATAAAAATAAAAAGTAAAATAAAAAAAAAGTAATTAAATATTAAAAATAAGCTTAAAAGCAAGTATGCTTTTTTATACTTTAAAAGCAGGTCTGCTTTTTTTATATTTAAAATGCTATTGTAGCTACTTATTTTACTATTTGCAACTATTGCAAGTTTGCTTTTTTTATACTTAAAAATTAAGTATAAGTTTGCTTTTTTTATACTATAAAAGCAAATGTAAGCTTGCTTTTTTTACGCTTTAAAAGCAAGTATAAGTTTGTTTTTTTTATACTATATATATAAATATAAGTTTGCTTTTTTTATACTTTAAAAGCAAATATAAATTTGCTTTTTTTTTATATTGCAGCTAATTTTGTATAGTTTAGCAGTTGTTATTTTGCTTAAATATAATATAACATATAAACTTTAAATCTTTTGCTTGCTATAATTAAGCAGCTTTTTTAAGCGAACAGCTTTTTTTTTTTATTTGTTTTATTATATATATTATATTTTTTTTTTATACTATTATTACTAAAAACTATAATATAAATATAGCAACTTTTAAAAAGTTAATAATACGGACAAGCTATAATATTATTAATTTTATAATAAATAATAAAGAAAGTTTTATTTTTATATATAATATAACATATAAACTTTAAATTTTTTGCTTGTTTTAAGCAAATAGCTTTTTTTACACTTTAAAAACAAGTATAAGTTTGCTTTATTAAAGCGTTATAAACAACTATATGTTTGCTTCTTTTATATGTTAAATATAAGTATATGCTTGCTTTTTTTTTATATTGCGGTTAATTTTGTTTTGTTTAACAGTTGCTGCGTTATTTAAATAAAACATAATATGCAAACTTTAAGCTGTTAATTTGCTACTATTAACTAACTCCTTTTTATTACTTACTTTATTATATATATTAAAGCTTTTTTTTATACTACTGCTATTAAAAACTATAATATAAATATAGCAACCTTTAAAATAGTAATAATATAAACAAGCTATAATGTTATAAATTTAACGGTTAATAAAAAAAAAAATTATACTTTTAACAATTGAACATATAACATAATATATAAACTTTAACTTTTTTGTTTGCTTTAAGCGGACGGCTTTTTTTATGCGTTATAAGCATGTGTAAGCTTGCTTTTTTACGCGTTAAAAATAAATGCAAGCTTGCTTTTTTTATAATTTATAACTAAAAACAAGCTTGCTTTTTTATACGTTAAAAGTAAATACAAGTTTGCTCTTTTTTTATATTATAGTTAATTTTGTTAAGTTTAACAGTTGTTATTTTACGTATATATAATATAACATATATACTTTAAGTTTTTTGCTTGCTTTTATTAAACTTTTTTTTTTAACTTGCTTTATATATATATTGATTTTTTTTTTTATATTACTACTACTAAAAATTATAATATAAATATAGCAACTTTTAAAAAGTAAACAATATAAATAAGCTATAATATAATTAATTAAACAAACAATAATAAAAAAAGTTTTGTTTTTATATGCACTATAATATATATATTTTAAGTTTTTTGCTTATTATAAGCAAACAGCTTTTTTTTACTACTTGTTTTATATATATATTAAATTTTTACTTAATATTATTATTACTAAAATTATAATGTAAATATAACAACTTTTAAAAGATTAATAGCACAAACAAGCTATAATATTTACAATTAAACAATTAACAAAAAAAAAGATAATGTTTTTTATAATATTATATATAATATAATAAACAAACTTTAAGTTTTTTGCTTGTTTTAAACGAACAGCTTTTTTTATACTTTAAAAGCAAGTATAAGTTTGCTTTTTTTATACTTTAAAAGCAAGTATAAGTTTTTTTTTTTTATATATTAAAAGCAAATATAAGTTTGTTCTTTTTTTATATTATAATTAATTTTATTAAGCTTAACAGTTGCTATTTTACTTATATATAACATAATATATAAACTTTAAGTTTTTTATTTGCTTTAAGCAAAAAGCTTTTTTTATACGTTAAACAAAAATATAAGTTTACTTTTTTTTTATATTATAGTTAATTTTGTTAAATTTAACAGTTGCTATTTTATATAAATATAATATAGTATATACATTTTAAGTTTTTTGCTTGCTTTAATTAAACAACTTTTTTGTTTTACTTGCTTTATATATATATTAATTGTTTTTTTTATACTATTATTATTAAAAACTATAATATAAATAAAGCAACTTTTAAAAAGTTAATAGTATAAACAAGCTATAATATTATAAATTTAATAGTTAACAAAAAAAAAAATTATGTTTTTAACAATAAAATATATAATATAATATATAAACTTTAACTTTTTTGTTTGCTTTAAATAAACAGCTGTTTTTACGCATTAAAAGCAAGTATAAGTTTGCTTTTTTTACGTTTATAAAACAAATATAAGTTTGTTTTTTTTATACTTTAAAAGCAAATATGTTTTTTTTATACTATAAACGTTAAAGCAACTATTTACTTTTTTACTTATAGCTATTATAAGTTTGCTTTTTTTTTACTTTAAAAATAAGTGCAAGTTTGTTTTTTTTTTATATTATAGTTAATTTTGTTAAATTTAACAGTTATTATATTAAGCGAATATAATATAATATGCAAACTTTAAATACTTTATTTGCTATAATTAAACAGCTTTTTTTTTTTATTTGTTTTATTATATATATTAAAGCTTTTTTTTTTATTACTATTACTAAAAATTACGTTATAAATAAAGCAACTTTTAAAAGGTTAACAGCACAAACAAGCTATAATATTATTAATGTTATAGCTAATAACAAAAAAAGTTTTATTTTTATATATAATATAATATATAAACTTTATGTTTTTTGCTTGCTTTAAGCGAACAGCTTTTTTTATATAATAAAAGCAAATATAAATTTGCTTTTTTTTTATATTATAGTTAATTTTGTTAAACTTAACAGCTGCTATATTATATAAATATAATATAATATATAAACTGCAAATTTTTTGCTTGTTTTAAGCGAACAGCTTTTTTTATACTTTAAAAACAAGTGCAAGTTTTCTTTTTTTATATACTAAAAGCAAATACAAGTTTGCTTTTTTTATATATTAAAAACAAATATAAATTTGCTTTTTTTTTATATTATAGTCGATTTTGTTAAGCTTAACAGTTGCTTTTTTGTTTATATATAATATAATATATAAACTTTAAGTTTTTTGCTTGTTTTAAGCGAACAGTTTTTTTTGTTTTTTTGTTTTACTATATAATAAATAATATTTATATATAGGTTATTATATAATAATATGTTTTATTAAACTGCTTTTATAAAAATATAGCGGAGCAAAAACAAAAGTATAATAACAAAAAAAAATAAAACGTTAAATAATATAAAATAGTTGGTTAACTATAATATTAGCTGTACTAACCTTGTGCTATAAAGCTTTAAATGCTTTATTTTTTGCAGTGCTTTATTTTTTGCGGTGCTTTATTTTTTGCGGTGCTTTGTTTTTTATAGTGCTATTTTTTGCAGTGCTGTTTTTTGCAGTGCTGTTTTTTGCAGTGCTTAATAATCGATTTAATAATATTAAAAGCTTTAATAATGTTGTACTATATTTATATATTAATTAATAATATAGCTTAATGTTTTTAAATATTATATTTTATAGCGCTAAGTTTTTAACAAGTTTATATATTTATAAAAAATAACTTTTTTTAGTTTATTTAAAAATAAGTTATATTTAATATAAATAAAAGCTATAAAATATTTATTTTAGCAGTTTTTATATATTTAAAAAAGCTTTGCTTAAAAAGGTTAAACTTTTAAAAACTTAGCTGCCGTTTTTTATAGTTTAATTTTTGTTTTAGCTAACTTTTTTATAATATAGTTTGCTATTTTTATATTGTTATACTTGTTATATTAATAATAATAGCAGTTTTTATTGCTTATTTTAATTTTGCGCTATATTTAATTTATATTATAGCTTACTTTAATTTTGTATAAAGTCCGCTTAATTAATTTAAGCTTAAGTTATATTTGTTTATAAATAGTACTACTAAATATGCTTTATTATAAGCTTTATTTTTATTGCTTTAATTAATTGTTAAACGTTATAGCTATAAAAAAAACTAACTTAAACTTTTAATAACTATATTGTTAAAATAACTGCAATTTTAAAATAATTTTAACTTGTTTTATAGCTTACTTTAATTTTGTATAAAGTTCGCTCGATTAATTTAAGCTTAAGTTATATTTATTTATAAATAATATTATTAAATACGCTTTATAGTGTAATAGCGCAGTAGTTAAACGTTTAGCTGCTTTTTTTGCAAACAAACTTGCTCTTTGTTTATATATAAAAGGTTGTTGGTTTAAATTTAGCTTATACCGCAAAAAACGTAGTTTAAAAATTAAGCTTAAGCTATTAGTTTTTGTTATACTTAGCTTTTATAACTTTTTTATTATATTCTTTTTATAATAAAAGTAAAGTTAAACATAAACTTTTCGTAGAACACCTGTTTACATTTGCTATAAGTATAAATTAGTACGTTTTTAACCCTTAAAAAGTTAAACCGGGAAAACTATTGTTTTGCTTTTTTTAACGTAAAAACTAGCAAAAATATTTAGCGCTACTAAGCTTAATAACTTTAGCAGTCCAATCGAATTAACAGAAAAACAATTTATAACGCAACAATATACTTATTTAAGTAGTATATAAAAAACCGGCTAGTCGGAAGCTAAAACTATAGTAAATTATATGCTTAATATAAACAAATTACCCCTTTAGCGTAAAACAAGGTTTTTGCGTATAAAAAAAATTAACGAGCAATTTTTAATGTATAAAAGTTTTATCCGGCTTTAGCTTCGGCTATAGAACGGTTTTTCCTTGTAATATAAACAAGTAAAATAGCCGCGTAGCTTTAAGCTACTTTACGGATTAACTTAAAATCAAAATTAAATACGCTTTATTGCAAGCTTTATTTTTATCGTTTTAATTAATTGTTAAACGTTATAGCTGCAGAAAAAACTAACTTAAACTTTAAATAACTTTAACATTAAGCTTATTTTAACTTTAAAATAACTTTAACTTGCTTTATAGCTTACTTTAACTTTATATAACGTTTGCTCGATTAAATTAAACTTAAGTTATATTTGTTTATAAATAGTACTATTAAATGCGCTTTATTAGCCGCTTTATTTTTATTTTTTTAATTAATTGTTAAACGTTATAGCTGTTAAATAAACCGCTATAAACTTAAAATAACTTTAATTTTACGTTAAACCTAATTTGTATTATAGCTTATTTTAATTTTATATAAAGTCCGCTAGATTAATTTAAGCTTAAGTTATATTTGTTTATAAATAATATAGCTAAATATATTTCGTTAGCCGCTTTATTTTTATTGCTTTAATTAATTATTAAACGCTATAGCTGTTAAATAAACTAATATAAACTTTAAAATAACCCAAATTAACAGCTAACGCTAAGCTTAAAATAACTTTAACTTATTTTATAGCTTACTTTAACTTTATTTAAAGGTTAACCGACTAACTATTGCTTAAAATATATTTGTTTACAAGTAATACTACTAAATATGCTTTATTGCACGCTTTATTTTTATGTTTTTAGCTATTTATTATTTGCTATAATTATTTAAAAAACTAATATAAACTTAAAATAACTTTAACTTTGCGTTAAATTTAACTTGTACTATAGCTTACTTTAATTTTATATAAAGTTTGCCCGATTAATTTAAGCTTTAAGTATAATTGTTTATAAATAATATTGCTAAATATGCTTTATTAAGCGCTTTATTTTTATAACTTCGATTAATTATTAAACGTTATAGCTATTAAATAAACTTATATAAACTTAAAATAACTTTAATATTAAGCTTACTTAAACTTTAAAATAACTTTAACTTGTTTTATAGCTTATTTTAACTTTATATAAAGTCCGCTAGATTAATTTAAGCTTAAAATTTATTTGTTTGTAAATAATACTGCTAAATATGCTTTGTTAGCCGCTTTATTTTTATTATTTCGATTAATTGCTAAATGTTATAGCTGTTTAAAAAACTAATATAAACTTTAAATAACTTTAACTAGCAGCTAACTTTAACTTTAAAATAACTTTAACTTATTTTATAGCTTACTTTAATTTTATATAACGTTTGTTCGATTAATTTAAGCTTATGTTTTATTTGTTTACAAATAATATTATTAAATACGCTTTATTAAACGCTTTATTTTTATTACTTTAATTATTTATTAAACGTTATAGCTGTTAAATAAACTAATATAAACTTAAAATAACTTTAATTTTACGCTAAACTTAATTTGTACTATAGCTTACTTTAACTTTATATAAAGTTCGCCCGATTAATTTAAGTTTAAGTTACATTTTTTTGCAAATAATACTGCTAAATACGCTTTAATACACGCTTTATTTCAATCTTTTTTATTAATTGCTAAATGTTATAGCTATTAAATAAACTAACATATATTTAAAATAACTTTAACATTAAGCTTACTTAAACTTTAAAATAACTTTAACTTGTTTTATAGCTTACTTTAACTTTAAATAAAGTTTGCTAGATTAATTTAAGCTTAAATTATATTAGTTTATAAATAGTACTACTAAATATGCTTTATTACAAGCTTTATTTTTATCGCTTTAATTAATTGCTAAACGTTATAACTATAAAAAAAACTAACTTAAACTTTAAATAACTTTAACATTAAGCTTACTTTAACTTTAAAATAACTTTAACTTATTTTATAGCTTATTTTAACTTTATATAACATTTGCTCGATTAAATCGAGCTTAAGTTATATTTATTTATATATAATATTAGCAAATACGCTTTATTGCGCGCTTTATTTTTATTACTTTAATTAATTATTAAACGTTATAACTATTAAATAAACTAATATAAACTTAAAATAACTTTAACTTTATGTTAAACTTAATTTGTACTATAGCTTACTTTAACTTTATATAAAGTTCGCTAAATTAATTTAGGCTTAAGTTATGTTTGTTCGCAAATAATACTGCTAAATATGCTTTATTAACCGCTAAATTTTTATTTTTTTAATTAAATGCTAAATGCTATAGCTTTAAAAAAAACTGCTTTAAACCTTTAATAATTATAACTTTAAAATAACCTTAACTTTAAAATAATTTTAACTTGCTTTATAGCTTACTTTAATTTTACATAAAGTCCGCCTAATTAATTCGGGCTTAAGTTATATTTGTTTATAAATAATACTACTAAATATGCTTTATTATACGCTTTATTTTTATTGCTTTAATTAATTTTTAAACGTTATAGCTATTAAAAAAACTAACATAAACTTAAAATAACTTTAATTTCGCGCTAAACTTAACTTATATTATAGTTTACTTTAACTTTACATAAAGTTTAACTAACTATTTATTGCTAGCAATAAATTAACTACTAATAATATTTTTATATATATTTTATTATAAGCTTTATTTTTATGCTTTTAATTAGTTGCTTAATGCTGTAGCTTTTTAAAAAATAAACCTTAACTTTTAAATAATTATTACTTATAGCTTACTTTAACCTTTAAATAACTTTAACTTTAAGAAAACTTTAACTTATATTATAGTTTATCCTAAATTTACGTAAAAACGAACTGTTTAACTGTTGCTAAAAATACTTTTATGCATTAATAGTACTATTAAATATATTTTGTTATAAGCTTTGTTTTTATATGCTTTATTGTTTGCTTAATGCTATAGTTGTTTAAAAAACTAACGTTACTTTTAAAAAAACTTAACTTTAACTTCGAGCTAGTTAGTAATAAATTAATAATAGAATTTAATTTAATTTTTTCGTATTTAGTTTTTTCGTATTTAGTTTTTTATATTTAATTTTTTTATATTTAGTTTTCTTATATTTAGTTTTCTTATATTACTACTAAAGTTTAACCAACTATTTGTTGCTTATAATAAATTATTTGCTAATAGTATAACTAAATGCACTTTATTGCAGTATTAATTAATCGCTTAATAATATAGTTATTTTAAAAACTAACATAAATTATACTATAACTTTAATTTTAAGCTAACTTTAATTTTAAGCTAACTTTAATTTTAAGCTAACTTTAATTTTAAGCTAACTTTAATTTTAAGCTTTAATAACTTTAACTTTAAGCTTTAATAACTTTAACTTTAAGCTAACATTAACTTTAAGCTTTATTTAAACCTAGCGTTAAACTTTAACTAGCACTATAACAAACTTACATTATAATATAACAGCTAACTAATATAACAACCGATTAACTTATTAAAATAATAGAGGTTAATATACTTTATTTGCTTATATATATAAACTATTATATTTTTTAAAGCTTTTTAGTTTCTTACTTTTTTTTTTTTTTTTTATTTTAAATATATATACTGCTTAACTACTTACGTGTATATGTTTTTACTTTTTTTAACATAACTTAACAATAAACCAACTTAACAACAAATTAACTTAATAATAAACCAACCTAATAATAAACTAACTTAACAACTAATTAACATTAAACTAATAATGTATTTATTTATTAGTTGCACTTTTGTATACACTTTGTTGCACGCTTTGTTTTATTATGCTTTATATTTTTTTTTACTTTATTTTAACAACTAATACTATTAAAAAAATAAAAACTAATAATGTTTTAAGTGCTTAAGTTTTTAATATAAGCAACACTTAAAATTAAAAAAAAAAAAATAAAATAATAAAAGCATTTTTATTTTATGCTAAAACAGTTATAATAGTATTACTGCATAAACGTTAACTTATATTTTAATTGTAAACATTAACTTATATTTAATTAGTTAAAAACTAATAATGCTTTTAAGTGCCCGAGTCCTTAATATAAGCAACACTTAAAATTAAAAAAAAAAAATAAAACAACAAAAATAAAACATTTTAACTTTATGCTAGCATAGTTGCAGTAATATTACTATGTTAACACTAATTTACATTTTAATAGTAAACGTTTACTTATATTTTAATTAGTTAAAAACTAATAGCGCTTTAAGTGTACAAGTTTTTTATATAAGCAACATTTAAAATTAAAAAAAAAAAATAAAACAATAAAAATAAAGCATTTTAACTTTATGCCGCACAATTGTAGTAATATTATTGCGTAAATGCTAACTTATATTTTAATTAGTTAAAAACTAACGTATACTATTTTATATAACAGTTAATAATTTATTATAATGTTATTTGTTGTTTTTTATACGTTAACCCAATTATTTTTTATTGTTAAATTATATAAATTTTGCTAGCTTATATATTTATATTGTTATAAACTATTATTAATATATGTTTTATTTGTTAACTTTTGTGCTACTTAAGTTATTAACGCTTTAGCGCTTATACGGATAGCTTTTTTAACTACGTTAACTTTACAAAAAAAAAACTTACCGTAAAAAAAAAAACAATATTAAATTAAAGTTGCATTATTACGTATATATAGTTTATATAACATTAGCAACTTTTAATTAAAAACAGTTAGAAATGCACAAACTATGCGCAACCGCTAACCGTTTTATAGTAATAACTATTAATATAATATAAAAAAACGCATGTATTATAGCTAGTTTAAATAATAAAAATAAACAAATGTTAAATTTAAATTCTTTATATAGTTATAATTTTAATTATATATAGTTTTAAAGTTTTAAGTTAATTTTTTATAATAAGATTTTACTTGCTTTTTAATATAAAGTTTTATTTTTAAACATTTAGTTAGCTTATGCTTGTTATATAAGATTTTAATAAAATTTTATTTAAAATTTAGTTTTATTTATAAATAAAGTTTACGTTTAACTTTTCTTTTTTACATTTTTAACAGGCTATTTTGCACTATATTAAGTTCGCGTTTTACTTTTATTTTACTTTTATTATACGTTTTTAACAAGCGGCTATATATTATACTAAGTTTGCGTTTTACTTTTATTTTTTGTTTCCTTTGGGCTGTTGTACATTATATTAGCTTTTACTACTTTACTTTAACACTTTTAGTTTTCGACGGGCGGTTACGCACTACCCCGGGTTTTTACCTTTATTTTACCCCTATTTTCTGTTTTTAATAGGCCGTTTTGCACTGCTTTAGGTTTTACTGCCCTAATAAAACTATATTTTTTTTTAACTTTAACCCTTACAGCTTTTTTTAATTTCCTTTTTTTTATTTCTTTTTTTCGTTAATTCTTCTTTTTTATAATTTTCCTTTCTTTATTTTATTTTTTTTTTATTTTATCTTTTATTAAAATTTCTTTTTTTTAACATATCTTTTTTTTTAACAATTTTTTTTTTTAATATATCTTTTTTTAATATATTTTTTTTTAATATTTCTTTTTTTAATTTATTTTTTTTTAATATATCTTTTTTTAATATTTTTTTTTTTAATATATTTTTTTTTAATATTTCTTTTTTTAATATATCTTTTTTTAATATTTCTTTTTTTTTAATATACTTTTTTTAAAAATATCTTGTTTTTAAAATATTTTTTTTTTAATTATTTTTTTTTTAGTATATCTTTTTTTTATACCTTTTTTTTTTATACCTTTTTTTTTTAATTTATTTTTTTTTTATACCTTTTTTTTTTATACCTTTTTTTTTTAATTTATCTTTTTTTTATACCTTTTTTTTTTATACCTTTTTTTTTTAATCTATTTTTTTTTTAATATACTTTTTTTAACTACAACTTTTTTAAAAATATTTTGTTTAAAAAATATCTTTTTTTTAAATTATTTTTTCTTTAATATATTTTTTTTTTAATCTATTTTTTTTTAAAAATATCTTTTTTTTAATATATTTTTTTTTTAATTTATTTTTTTTTTAATTTATTTTTTTTTTACTTTATTTTTTTTAAAAAATATCTTTTTCTTAATATATTTTTCTTTTTATACATTTTTCTTTTAATATACTTTTTTTTAATATATTTTTTTTTTAATCCCTTTTTTTTTTATTGTTTAATACTATTTAATTTTACCCTTTTTTTTTGTAACACTTTTTGTTTTTTATTTTTATAATATTTGTTATTTTGTTTTTTTTTCTTTTTTATTTTATATAATATTCTTTTTTTTTTCTTTTTTTCTTTTTTTTTCTTTATTTTTTTATTTTCTTTTTTTCCTTTTCTTTTTTACTTCCTTTTTTCATTTTTATCTTTTATTTTTATTTTTTATTTTTATCTTTTATTTTTATTTTTTATTTTTATTTTTTATTCTTTTATTCTTTTTTATTTGTTTTTTTTGTTTTTTATTTTTATTTTTTGTTTTTTTTTTTTGCTTTATAAAAATATTTTTTTTTTTTATTTTAACTTTATTTAAATTTTTTTTTTTTACTATTTTTAATTTAATTACTAGCAAACAAACTTTATATTTTATTTATTATATTTTATTTTTTAAACTTTTTTACTTTTTTTTTATCGTTTTTTTTTTTTTTTTAACTTTAAATTTTTTACTTTATTTTTATTTTTTTTATTGTTTATTATATTTTATTTTAACTTTTTGCTATTGCTTCCTTTTTATTTTACTTTTTTTTTTTTAACTAATATATATTGTAATACTTTAAGTAATAGCTATATAAACTTATTTTGTGCTACTTTTATTTTATAGTTGTTAAATTAGCAGTATTGCTTATATATAAGTATAACTTACGTATAACTAATAGTTTTATTTGTTGTACAAATAAAATAAAAAGTTGCGCACAAACTACGCACAAACTATTATTTATTTATATAGTTTTTTTTTATATAAGCAAAACTAGCTTGCTTTTTTATTTTTTAAAAATATAAATAAATATAAACAACAATAGGTTTATTTTTACTTTTATATAAATATATACGTATAAAAGCAAAAGCTACTAACATTAATTAATAGTTATATTAATAATTATAGATTAGCAAAATAAAAAAACAAAAGTTTACTGTTAAAAAAACAGTTTTTATACTATTTTTTAGAACGGTTTATACAAAAGAAAAAAATTTAGTAAATTTTAACGCAAACTAAAACAAACGTATTAACGTTAATTTTTCGTACAATTTAAAACTAAAATATATTTGCTTAACTGCTAACTATATTAACTTAATTTATATAATATAAAACTAAAACATATTTGCTAAATTGCTAATTATGTTAACTTAATTTACTTTTATATAACTAATTAAAAAAAACAGTAAGTTATACTTATATTTTTTAATAACTATAGCAACAATATTATTATTAAACGTAAAAAATCTTACTTTTATATATAAAAAAATAAATATTAGTACGAACATACTTGCTAAAATTTAAAAAAAAAAAACCAACAAAAAATATTAAAACATTTTTATTAACTTTATAAAACTATTTAATTTTAAAAAAATAACTACGTATTTTAAGCAATATTTATATAAATATATATAAATAAAAATTAAAAAACAATAAATTATACGTTTTTATAAAGTTAACTTTTAAAAATAAACAATATACTAGTTTTTATATATTGTTTATTTATTTAAAAAAAAACTTATTGTTATAATTAAACGTAATAAAATTATATAATTGCTAAAACGTTTATATAATAAAAAATTAACTTGTGCAATAAGCGCTAGCAATAATATAAACTTTGCTATTTTTTTAATCGAACAACTTATATTGCTTTTTGTATAACAAAATATTTTAAATGTTTTAAACTTTGTTTTTTTTACGTATAACGTTTTAACTTTTGCACTTTTTCCGTACGAACAAACTATGCTAAATATACGTTTTAATACTTTTAAAACAAAAGTTTTAACTAAAAATACCGCAAAAAATCCTTATATAAAAATATACTAGATTTTTATTTTATTATTATACGAAAATTTTATTTACTAGCTACTTTTTATACATATTATATAAAACAGCAACTTTAACTTAAATTTATTTAGTACTTTTAGCAAAATATAGCAATTAAATTAAAACTATAGCAAAAAGTTATACAATATATTATATAATAAAGCTTATATTTTTATTTTAACTTATTATTAACTTAAAATTATAAAAAAGTAATATTATACAATATTTTTAATTATACTAAAAAGTTAAGCTAAATAGTACTATATTAATTATATTAAACTTATATAAAAATAAAATAAAATATATATAATATTAAACATATATTTTAATATAAAAATAAACTATAAGCAATATTTTGCTAATTAAACAACTATAAGTTTTATATAAATAAAATAAAACAATTTTAATAAGCTAATACTAAAAGTATTAAAAAAAATTTTTAATAAGCTTTAATTTATTTAATATATATTAAAACTTAGCTATAAAAACAAAATACTTTTTTATATAGCTGTTATATAAGCATGTTTTAAAGTATTTTAACTAAAAACTGCTTTTATAAACATAAAACTTACGTACAAAACTTTATTTTTAAACTTAAAAGTAATACTATAAATTTTTATAAACTAAAAAGCAAGCTAGTTTTATATAAATAAAGCATACTTTATAAATAAACAGTATAATATTAACTATTCAAAAAAGTTATATAACAACAAAAAAAACAAAAGTTAAAAGTTTTAAAAATTATATAATAAGCTTAAAAAAAAATGCTTTATTTATAAAAAAAACAAATATTAGTTTATTAATTATATATAGCAAAAAAAAACGTAAGCTAGAACGTAATATATATTTGTTTATAAAATATTAAACTAATTAGCATTTTTGTATAAAAAATATAATATATTTGTTTTAAACTATAAAAGTTTTTTAAAAGCTTTATATAATAACGATTTAAATAATATTTAAAATTTAAATATAAGCAATAAAGCTATTTAATTTTTAATAAACGCTGCTTATATTTATTATATAACTAAAAAAAATATTTATGCTTAAAACAAAAAAACTTCCGTAAACAATTTTTTTTTTAAAAGCTAATATAGTATAAAATATTAAAGTATTTTTTAAAACATTAAAGCAGCAAAAGTTTTAACTATAAAAAAAGCTTAAGCTAAAGCTTTTATACAAAAAAACTTTTTTATACAAATAAATTAAACTTTAAATAATACTTTAATTTAATTTGGAAACACTTTAAGTTTTAAAACAATTAAAACAATAAATATTTTAACTTTAGTTAAATAAATAACGTTTTATATTTTTAAAGCTTTTATTTTTTTTTTTTTATTTTTTTATAACGCAAACAAATTGCACGCATATTTTAATAATGTTTTAAACGTTATTATATAAAAAAATAAAACAACTGTTTTTGTTATACAAAAATAAAAACATTTATTTTTTAATATAAGCTAACAAAAAACAACGGTTTATTTTATAGAAATAAAGCTTTAAAAGTTTTATAAGTAGTTCGAACACTTTTGTATAAAAAAACTGCATACTTTTTTAAAAAAAGCAAAATATAACAACGTTAATGTTTTTGTACTACAAAAAATTAAAAAATTCTGCTACTATTGTTAATTGTATAACTAGTTCTTTAAAAAATTTAAGTTTTTTTTAAAAAATAATTTTAATTTTAATTATAAAATTGTTATTAATGTTATACAAATTAACAAACAACTAACTTTATATGTTATTAATATAAACATTTCGTTTTAAGCAGCAAAATTTTTAAAGTTTTTATTTACGTATAATATTTAAACTATATTTTGCTAATATTAAATTTTTATATACTAAAAACTGTTAAACTTTATTATATATAACCTTAGTATAAACTTTGCATTAAAAAAATTTTATAATAATATATAATTAACTAAAGCATTATATAAAAAAATGTTTATTAAAGTATATTAAACTGTTAGCAAAATTAAACAAGCATATATATTGCTTTATTATATGTTTAACATTTTGTATAAAAAAATTAGCTATTATATAAACAATAAAATAATACTTTAAATAGCTATAAAAGCATTAAACAATATAGCTAAACTAAACAGCTTAGTTTTAACTTTGTTAGTTTTTAGCGCATACTTTAAAATTAATAACGATTTGCTTTTTTTGCTTAATATTATAAAAAAAGCAAAAGTTGTACAAAAAGCTATAAAAATACTATAAAATATTTATATAAAAATAAACGTTAATTAAGCTATATATATAAAAAACAAACTTTTTTTATTGTATAAAATGTTATTTTTGCTTTTATAAAATAAAATTATAGTTTAAAAAAAGAACAAAAGTTAAACTAAACTTTACAAAATTTTTTCGATTAAAAATTAAAACGTTATTATTAATATAATAAACAAACCTATAAAATTTTATTGTATGCAAGTTAAACTGTACTATAAACAAAAAACCTTTTTAAACTTTTTGTACAAAAAACAAAATATTTTACATAACTAACTATAAACTGTTAAACAACTATAGCTAAAACAAAAAAGCAAACTTTAAAAAACGGTTGTATTACTTACTACGTTTATTTCCGCAAAAAAAAAAAAAAGCTATACGTTAATTATACAACTAAAGTAAAACAGTATAATTAATATACTAAAAACCCCGTTTTAAAAATTAAACGTAGCTAAAATTAACAATTTAGCTACTTAAAATATATTTAAGTTTATATAATATAATTTTAAACAATATAATTATTTGTAAATTTTTAAAACTAAGCTTGTATAAAAAGTTAAAAATAAAACAATTAAGCTGTACGAAAAGTTTAAGCTAATTGTTTAAAGCTATAACAATAATAGCAAAAAATATATTTTTATATAAGCATTAATAATTTAACAAATAAGCTAGCATTTAATCTTTGTACTAAAACTTTTGTTAATTTAAAACTATAAAATATAAGCAAAACTGCAAAATATTTTGTAAGCTTATACTTAGTTATATAATAAGCTTACTTAAAAAATATACGTATATTTGCCGAAAAAACTTAAAAAATAATACTTTAAAAAAACCTTGTTTAAAATTATATAACTGTTATATAAACTTGTAAAATTTAAGCTTTATTAGTTTAAAACTTATTATAAATATTACTATATAAAATTTAGCATAAAAGTTTTTACGTATAACTTATGTTTTTTATATATTAAAAAAAAACCGGACAAATTTATAATTATAAGTTTTTAAACAAATAACATTTTTAATATTATTTTAAAAAAATTTTCGTACGAAAAAAAAAAATATTTATATTTTTAAGCAAAAGTAAAAACAATTTTAAATTATAACTAATTTGTTAAATTTAACAAAAGCAAAATTTAGCTCGATAAATAAAACTTTGTTTTTATGCAAAAAAAACAAGCGTAACATTTAAAAATAATTAATTTTTGTATAAACGATTTTTTGTAACAATATGTTATATAATATGCTAAAAATGCTTATATTGTTTTAGTATGCTAACTAAAAGCTTTATATAACTTATTAGTTATAGTATAAGTTAAAAAGCTAACAAAAAAAAATATAAAAACATTAAACGTATAACTATAGTAATAAATAAACAATTTATAATAAAGTTTATATTTTATACTATTAAACTTTTATTATATAAAGCTTTTTATATTTACGGACAAATTTTTCGCAAATAACAAAAATTTAAGCTTATAGCTTAAATTCGTTATTATACTAGCTATTAAAAATTGTACAAAAAAAAACTTTACAATTTGCAGCAATATTATATATTAAAACTTAATTAAATATAAAAAAGTTATATATAGCATATTTATAAATAAATTATATAAAATAGTTAATAGATTTAATTGCGTAATTATAATTAGTACTACTTTATAAAAAATTACTTGTATAATTAAATTACTTGCAATTTTTTTAATTATTTATACTAATTTAAAATTGTTGTACAACTGTTTTATTAAGTTAAGTATAACTTAAAAAAAACAACTTATAATTAATATTATGTTTTTTTAAAAAGTGTACAAAAATCGCGAAATTTTAGAAATATAATAAATAAACAAAAAAAACAATTTAGCAAATGTTTATATAAAAAAAAACTTTAACTTAGTATTTAAAAAGTTAGTTATTACAAACTAACTTATTGTACAAATAAAAGCTTATATAAATTAAATAATAAACAATAAAAAAAATCGTACAAATAATACTATTATACTATAAAAAAAAAATTTACAAGTGTTAAATTAGCAGTATTGTTTATACGCAAATATAACTTACGTATAACTAATAGTTTTATTTGTTATACAAATAAAATAAAAAGTTGTGCACGAACTGCGCATAAACTATTATTTATTTATATAGTTTTCTTTTGTACAAGCAAAACTAGCTTGCTTTTTTACTTTTTAAAAATATAAATAAATATAAACAACAACAAGTTTACTTTTACCCTTATATAAGTATATACGTACAAAAGCAAAAGCTATTAATAGTAGTAATGTTTTATTTTTTTTTTATTTGTTTTATAGCAGTATTTATTTTGTTATTTAATTTTTTGCTACTTTTTATTGCTATAGTTTACTGCTTTATAATACTTATTTTATAACTATTTTTGTTTAAGTTTTATTAAAAAGTTTTTGCTAGCTCGCTAAATATTTTAAACTATGTTTTACTTTTGCTTTATTTGTTTTATATTATAACTTATACGCATTTAATACAACTATAACTTAGTATTTTATTAATGTATATAAAAACTTATGTTTACGTTTTTATATAATATATAAATTTTTGGCTTTTTTATTTATTATATAAGCTTTATATTTAGTATTTTTTACTTTTATTAATTTAGTATTGTTTGCAAAAACTACTATTAATAGCTTTAATATAATGTAAATGTTTATATATAGCATAAACGTGTAAAAAAAGAATAGTAAAAAAAAAAGCGGTAATTTTTGCGGTTTTTTTGCTTATATTTGCTTTAGCTTTATTTTTTTCTTATTAAAAACTAATATTATAGTTCGTTTTATAAAAAATTCTAAATTTAATATATAGCTTATAAAAAAAACTTTAGCATTTTAAAATAAAGTAGAACCGTTTATACATTATATACTATAAAGTTAAAAGCTTTTATAATATTTAGTTTAACTATTAACGCTTAACTTTTTTTAGTTTAAGCGAAATATATAATAAAAATAAAAAAGTGTAATACTAGTTTTATTAACTTATTGTTTTTATTATTTATTTATATAAAACATAATAAGCTTTTAGTTTTTGCTTTATAAATAAGCTTAAAAGCTATTTTAGCGTTAATTCGCTTTTTTACTATATTAAGCAAGGTTTTTTAAAGTTTATTGTTTTACAGCCGGGCTTTTTGCTTAATAGTCCACATTATTTTCGCACTTTTAGTTTTTTTTTAGTTTTAGTAGCTTAACGTTTAACCGTTTTATACAAATATAATATAATAAATAATAAATACTTACTTATGCTTTATAGCTTTAATTTTTTTTTTACTTTTTTGTTTTTGTTTTATTTAAATAGTTTTATTTGCTATTTTTTTTCCTAGTCCTTTTTTTTTTGTTTATATGTTAAACTCCTATGTTTTTTTTTTTTTTATAACTATATTATAAATAAATATAAGCTGCACACTTTATTTATTATTAAATTTTTTTTATTTTAATGCGTAAATACTTTTTATACGTAAATATTTTTTATACGTTAATACTTTATATACGTTAATACTTTATATATATAAATATTTTATATATGTTAATACTTTATATACGTTAATACTTTATGTATTTATATATTATAAAATTTTATAATATAATTGCGTTTGTTTTATTATACCCGTACATTTTTTAACTTTAGCTTAACTATAACTTTAACTTATTTTTATTTTTAACATTAATTTAAAACTTTTTTTTTATTATTCTTTATAGCTTTTTGCTTTTTTTAATTATTAACAACAGCTATAATATTTAATTGTTTTATTAATACCTTGTTTTTATTTTTTTTTTTACTTTTTTGCACTAGTTTTATAAAAAATTATACTATTAGTAGCAGTTGTACGCTAAAAACTAAATTTTTTTTTTAAAGTTTATATATATTAACTTTAGCACTTTTAAGCATTTTTATAATATATACTAGTATATGCTTATTTAACTACTATTTTGCTTATTTTTTTATTATTTTAAATAATATATTAAACACTTTTTTTTTATTGCTTTTAATTATTTTTATAACATACTTTTTTTTTTATACTGCTTTTTTTTATATGTTTTAAACCTTTTTAACTTTTAGCTTACTTTATTACTTTTTTTCTTTTATATTTTTTAAGCTTTTTTTAATTTGCACTTATTATTTACTTTATTACTTATTTTACTTATTTTACTTATTTTACTTATTTTATTTACTTTACTTGTTTTACTTATTTTATTTACTTTTTTTTTTTTTTTATTACTTACTTTATTACTTACTTTTTCCTTTTTATTATTTACTTTATTACTTATTTTATTATTTACTTTATTATTTACTTTATTACTTACTTTGTTTACTTTATTTGCTTTTAGTTGCACTTAATATTAATTACATTATGCTTTATTTATACTATTATAGTTTATGCTCTGTTTTTTATTTATTACTTTTTTTAGTATTACTTGCTAACATTTTGTTATGTTTATAAACTATAATATTTACTTTTTGTTTATATAATATACGTTATTGCTGCTTTTTTGTTTTTATTTAAGCTGTTTATTGTTAATAATTATTAATATTATTTTGTTTTTATTCTGTTTTTTATTTTGCTTTATTTATTATATAAAGTTTACTAGTTTATATAATATTTTTGCATAAACTACTGCTATAATGCTTTTTATATTTATTTTTATATTTAGCTTTATTATTGCTATAATTTACTAGCTGTTCGCCGTTTTTTAAACTTATTGTGCTAACTATACTTTTTGCTCCTTTTTTTTTATGCTGCTATAATAAAAGCTATACTTTATTTTGCTAGCTAATAATTTGTAAACTTTTTTGTTCTAGCAATAAACTACTTTTTTTTTCGTTTTATTTATTATTGTTTTAAATGCTATTATAACTTATATTATTTTTGTTTTTACTGCGTTTTTATTTAGTTTAACTATATGTACTATATAATAAATGTTTGTTTTAATTATGCTAGCTTATATAATAGCTACGTTTATTATAATTATTATGTTTTAAAACTACGCTTTTAAATTAACTAAAAGTATAGCTATTAATAGTATTATTAAACATTTAATTTTATATAGTTTATATAACTTTTTAAAAACTAGCTAATATAACGCGTTTATTATTATTGTATAATATTTATTAATAAAAATTTGTTATAAAACTTTATAAAACTATAACTTGTTTACATACGTTAAAAACTTTATTTAGCTTGCTATATTTACGCTTATAACAATTAATTAAGCTTTATATACAATATTGTTTTGTTTGTTTTATTAAACAAAATGTTAAACTATATAGTTAATGTTAAACTTATATATATATTTAGCTAAATTATTTATAAATGCTATAAATAAAACAACTATTATAATAATATTATGTTTTTTTATTTTAGCTAATAATATAAATAGTATGCTTTTTTTGCTTTTGGTTAATAGTATTAAAATAAAAATTTATTTTTATTTTATTGCTATTATATATGTTATACTTTTTTGTTATTCTAAGATTTTTTATTAAACTTTAAGCTTTAGTAGCATATAAAGCGCACAATTAACGTTAATAAAACAGCTGTTATTTATAAAGCTTTTTTTATATAGAACTTAAACATTTCTTTTTTTTTTAAACCGGTTTTTTATTATTGTATACAATAGGACTAGTTTAATAACCGTTCTTTTTTTTAAGCTTTATTTGTTTATTACTTGTTAAGCTAACTTTTTACTTTTTGTTAAACTGCTTTACTGTTACTTTTAATTATATTAACAACTAGCAATTTTAATGCTTTTTTTTTTTTTTATATTAATATTTTTTATTTTTATAACAACAATAGCATTATATACTATAATAATAATAGTATTACGTGCTATAGTTATATTTTTATTTTTGTTTTTTTTGTTATTATAGCTGCTAATAATAGTAAACTTTATTAAACTTAGCTGTAATAATAGCAACAATAGTAGCAACAGCAGCATTGTTTAACATATATTTTTGTTAACTTGCTTAATAAGCAAAAACTTATGCTATAATATATTAATTTATTAGTAAAACAAAATTAACGCTAGCTATAACTGTTTTAAATGCTGTAAATAAACAGCATAATATTATTATATAATTATTATATTATACGTAGCTTATAAATTTTAAATATAGTTTTTATTGCTTATTGTGCGCGTTTTGCTTATTAGCGTGTTATTAAATGTTTTATTGTTAAAACTTATATTATTTTTTATGTTAGCTTTTGTTTAACATAACATAAGTTCTTAGATTTTACGGCCTATTTTAATTATTATATAATAATAGTTAATTATTATAAAAAACATGCTAATATATTATATTATAACTAAAGCTAGCGTTATACTAAAAGTATTTGTTTTTTATTAACTTTTATGCTTGTTTTTTTATAGCTACTTTTTGTTTAATAGTATAATCAGCAAAAATAAAGACTTTTTTGTTCGTAAGCTAAAAAATAGCTCGAACAAAAATATTTATGCTATATACGTTATTATTATAATTTTAAGCTACGCTAGCAAAAACTGTGCTACTTTTTGCTTAATGTTTTAAATCGCTTAATTTTTGTTATAGTTAGTTATTAACATTATTATTTTATTATATATAAACATATTATATAACAACTATTATATATTATAGTATTATAGCGTTATAACTTTTAGCTTTTGTTTAAACTGCTTGCTTTATATATACGTGCTTATAAAAAGCTGCTTATAGAACGCTTTAAGCTATTTAGTATACTTTTTAACGTATATATAGTTTTATTGTTTTATATATACGTTTTATAGCGTTTTTGCTTATTTTACTAATTTAACTAGCTTATAATAGCTAAGCTATAGCTAGTTGTTATATATATTAATAATAAACAATTAGCTTAAACTTTTAAACGTAAAACTGTTAAATATATGCTATATATTAATAAAGTTTATAATATTAAGCTATTAACTAAAAAATAACTGTTTAATAAACGTTTTAGTTTTATTTATTTTAAACTATATAGTTTGCTAAAACTTTTTTAGCTTAACTTATTTGCTAATATAGTAAAACAACTACTAGTTTATTATTTATTATATTTTTGTTATACTTTTTTTTAGCTATTAAAAGCTTTTGTTATATAATATTTAGTAAATAATTATATTAAACAATATATATAACTTATTTGCAAGTTATTTATAAAAAAACATAATAAACTACGCTAGCGCTTTTAGTTTTATTTAGCTTAAGTTTTTTAACTATTTATTAAACATATATTTAAGTATAAACAACTATTTATATTAAACTAGCTTTGCTAACTAATATATATAATTTTTTATTTGTTATTATTTGCTGTAGCGCTTGTTAATTTTTAAAACAATTATAAAATATAAGAATAGGTTAATATATACGTTAAAAACAACCTTTTAAAAGAATAACGTAACATAAAATTAAAAAATGCTGTTATTAAGTATATAAAACATTTTATTGTTATTTTGTTTTTATTATTGTTATTTTTTTTTTTTTTTTTTTTTTTTTTTAACATTTTTTAAAAACGCTTAACTTTTTAAATAGCTAAAATATAAAAGTACGTGCAAAAGTAGCACTTACTACTTTTTAGTAAAACGAACGTTATATTACTTTTTTACGCTATTTTAGCTTAGTTTAAAAACTTGTACGCAATAGTATAAATATTAAATTTAGTATTTTTTATATTAAGCTATTAAGCTATTATACTTTTTTATTTAAAACGGTTAATTTGTTAGCTTTTTTAAGTTAATACTAATAAATTACTACAATATTTTATATAATATAACGTTTAGCTGCTTTTAACAACGTAATATTTTGTATTAAAAAAAAGCAGCTAGCTGTTTTAACGTTTGTTGCTTTTTTTATACGTTTTTGTTTTAAACTTTTATATATGCTATATTTAAAAGCGGAAGCATGCTATAACTATAAAACAACGTTATATTTTTATTTTTTAAATGTTATATTTAACTTATTTTTTAAACCTACGTTAATTTTTAGTTTATACTATTAAGCTTTTTTGTTATATGCTGCTGTTTAATAATACGTATATAAAGCTTGCTTTTATAAAAAAACAGTAAATTTTGCTAGCTTGCTTGTTCGGTTTAGCTAGTTTAGCTTATACTTAAACTGTTGTTTTTTTTAGTGCGTTTATTGTTTAAAACTAGAGCTTATAATATATTTTTTTCGCTTTTTGTTTTACTGCTATTTTTAACTTTAAACTAACTATTATTAGCTTAAGTAAAAAAAAACCGCTAATAACAAACCTATATATACTAAAAAAATATATTAACATGTGCAGTTTTTTATGCTTTTAATTCGCTTTGTTTACTATTTTAATTTTGTAAGTTAATTTATTTATATTACGTTTAATAATACTTTTTTATTATTTTTTTAATTTAATAAACATACTAATATATTTAATAAGCTAATCTGTTAGCAGCTAGTAGCACTAAATATAAGTTAGCTAACTTTATAAGCTTTAAAAATATTAGTATAACAAAGTTTTGCTAGCTATATAAAACAAAAAGTTATTATATTTAAACAACAATTACTTTTTGCTTTTTTATTAACTTTAATATATGTTTTAAAGTTTTAAAATAAGTATTAACTTTGTTAATAATATAAGCAAAATAGCATTTAGTGTAAAACAGCAACTAATATTATATATAATAATAAAATAAGCTTATAATAATAAAATAAAATATTTGTACAAATAAAAATAAAGCAGCAATAGTACTAAATAAATGTTAAATAAATAGTAAAATAAACAATATATAAAAATTCTTTTTTTATAAAATAGTATATTAACTACACTTTATTTTATACTGTTTAACGAACCTATTTTAATAATATTTTATTAATAGTTTACTTATTTTTTTTATTTTTAGTTTAATATTGCTATATTATTTTGTTATATTTAATAATTTAACAATTTATTACTTATTGCTTAAACATAATATATAACTACAAGCTTTTAATAAGTTAACTAAAAATTACTTATATTTTTTCGCTTTTAGCTCCTTTTTTATAAACTTTAACCTAGTTGTTCTATAATACTTTTGTTAATACGTAAATAAAACAAAAAACTAGTAGTTTACTAAAATTATATAAGTAAAAAAATACTAAATATATATTAAAATTTTATAATAAAAAAAATTAAAAGTTATACGTAAAGCTGTCCAAAGTATATATAACTTTCTGTTAAATAAAAAACAGCTAAAGTAATAATAAGCAACAACTATATATATAAAATAGTAAAATAAAAAATTTTAATTTTTTTTTTTGTTCGAACATAAGCAGTATTTTATTATATAGTTTATATATTATGCAAACTTGCACGGTTAATAATTGTTTATAATAATATATATATTTTTTTTTTGTTTTATTAACTTTAAATATTTTTATATATGTTATAAAGCGTAACTAAAGCAAATAACTTTTTGTTTATTTTTATAGCACTAAATAAAAAACAGTTTATACTTTTTATATTATAATATATTTTAAAAGCTGTTTTTTTATTGTTGTTCTTTTTATTATTGTTGTTGTTTTTTTTATTTTTATTTTCGGCTTTTTTGTTTTTTTTAGCTTTTTTGTTTTTTTTGTTTTTTTTATTGCTGTTGTTTTAACAGCTAAATATAATTTTAGCTGCTTATAAATATAAGCTAGTTTATATTATTAACTAAAGTGTAGCTTATACTAACTGCTAAAACAAAAGTATAAGCTATAAGTATTAAATTAGCAGCTTGTTTACTTTTTTTAACAAGTAATAATAATTTATATTAAGCGTTTGTTGCAAGTTACGTTATATTTTTTTAAATGCTAACCTATAAAACAAACAAGCTTTTAATAAACAAAAATGTTGTAAAGTTTGCTAGCTTTAATGTTATAAATTTATAGTTCTTTTATTAATTAATATAAAACTTTTTTTTGCGTACTACTGCTATATTATACGCGTAAAACAAAATAATTTATTTTATAAGCGTAAGCTTTATTTTGTTTAATAATATTATTAAAAACTGTTATATTATTAGCTATATAATACTGTTTAAGCTTAAGCATAGCTTGCGCGCTTTGTTTTTGCTAATATTTTAGTTTTTTTTTTTAAAAGCTATATAGCTTTTTTAAATATAAATGTTATTAGCTAACATTAAATATTAAGCTACTTTAATAATGCTTAAACAAATTATTGTATGCTTTTTAGCTTAAATTTATATATTGTTTTATTAAATAGCTATTGTTGCTATTGCGCTAACTAGCATGCTATTATATAATAACTTTTTAATTTAATAGTTTAAAATTATAATTAATAAAGCTAAAACTACTATGTTTAACTTAGCTTTATATACAACGTTTTTTAAAAATTTAGCTACTGCTTTAACACGTAAATTTATTTTGTTTATATAGTTTATTTGTTTATATATTAAAAAGTATAACAGTTATACTTTATAGTATTATTTATTAGTTCGTTATAAATATAAGATTATTTTGTTAAAATATTAAACGTATTAACGCAATAATGTTTTTGTTGTTTTAAGCTTTTATAGCATAAATAGCTTAAACTTTGTTATATTTTTGCGCGCTATTTTAAATAATATAAACGTTTTAAGGTTTAATAACGCTGCTATTTTATATGTTGTTTATATTACGCATAAAACGCTTTTTTAAAAAGTTAACTTTTTTTTGCTAAATAATTTTAATATAGTTATATATATTTAAACTTTCCGTTTTATTAATATATAGCGTGCAAAATGCTAAATTTAGCTTATTTGCTAAAAAAACAAATTAAACTTTATTAAAAATTTGTTAGCGCTATTACTGCTGCAAGCTTTAAGTATATTTAAAAACGTTAATGCAACATTTGTTAACCGTTATATTATTTAGCTAAAGCTTTTAAAACGTATAAGCTTTAAGCTAATTAACAAAATAAATAATAAAATAAACGTTTTATTAACTGTTGTACTACTATTTTTGTTGCTTTAACTAACTTTAAACTAAACGTTGCTTTTTTAGGTTAAAAAGAACTATTAATATAAAACTTTTACTTGTTATAAATTAAGCTTTTTGCGGCTTGTTTGTTTTAGCTAGCTAAATTAGCATTAATTAATCCGTTCGTGCTGCTTATAATAATACTTTTATATATTTTTTACTTGCTATAATATATATAAGCATATAAAACATATTAGCTTGTTTAATATAAAGTTATATAAAAACAAAATAAAAACGTTTTTTAATATTAAATATTAAACTATGTTAAAGTTGTTAAACATATAAATAATATTTAATAGTTAATTTATGTTTTAAACAATAATACGTTATTTTAACAGTAGTATATACTAATACTTATTGTTTTTTAAATGTACGTTTACTTTATTAACAAATATAATATATTAATATGTTTTATAAACTAAAATATTATATGCTAAAAAATAAAAAAACAAACTTAAGTTATTTTATAACTTTATTAAATAAAGCGTAACTAAATAATATAAAAAAATAAAATAAATAAAAGTAATAAAATAAAATTATAAACAAAAAATATAAATTTGTTATATAAAACATAAATAAATAAATATTAAATAATTATAACTTTTTATTTATATTTAACAAGTTATAAAACTATAGCCCGAAAACATTTTATTGCGTTTAATTTAATATAAAAATAGTAAACTATGCTATTTTTTAATTGCTGTTTTATAATAAAGCTTATTTAAACTATTGTTTAATAATATTTTTAGTATTTATTTTTTTTTTAGTAAGCGTATAAAAATTATATAACTATTAACTATAATATAGCTTATTTAACTAATTATAAATAAATATATAATAATACTATTGTTATTTGTTTATTTTTATAGCTTTGTTTTTTATTTGTAAAACTTGTTGTTTTATATTTTTTTTTTTTTTTTTTTTTTTTTTCTACTTTTAAACATAGCAGTTAAAGTAAATCTAGTCTAGTTAAGTTTAGTTAAATATATTAATATAATAAGTTTATATAGCAGTTAAACTACAAAAAGCAAAATTAACTAAAATTGTTTTATTTTTAAAAATAGGTTAGTTACGTAAAAAAAAAATTTTACGTAAAATATTATTGTTTGCTGTTGTTTTTAGCAAAAAAAGTATAACAAAATAAAACTTTTTACTTAAGTTAGTTTTTAGTATTATTTATATTAATAGCTAAAGTTGTTAATATAGCAAGCTTTTAAACATATTAATTGTTTTAAGTTAAATTATTAATAGCGTTAGCTTTTATAATAAAACAAACGAAATACTATTTTTTTATGTAAACATTTTGTTTAAGCGTTACTTTTGCTACTGCATAATTAAATAAAAAAAAAAAAAAACTACTGTTATAATTATTTGTTAATGTTATATAGCTAGTTTATATGTTTGTTGCTTTATATAAAATATATATATTATTTAAAAAACTAAAAAAAAGCGCAACAACTTAATAAAAATAGCTAAGTTATATAAAAAAAAAGTAACTTATTATATAACTAAAAACTGTTAAATATATAATAAGCAACTAATATAATTAAAAAATAATATAATTAAAAAATTTAGTTTTTTTTTTTATTTAAATATTAGTAATATTTTATTATAAAATCCAAATATTATATAAACTTAAACAATAAATAACTATTTAATACAGTATATAATTTTTTATTTTTTTGCTTCTTTTTTATATTAAAATATTAGTCCGAAAAGTTTTAAATGCTTAAAGCAGCTTTAATTTTTTAAGTTGTTTGTATAAAATAGCTTTTTTTTAAATTGTTATATATTTAAAGTATAAAATATTAAAAAAAAAAAACATAAAAATAAAAAGTAAAATAAAAAAAAAATAATTAAGTATTAAAAACAAGCTTAAAAGCAAGTATGCTTTTTTATACTTTAAAAATAAGTTTGCTTTTTTTATATTTAAAATGCTGTTGTAGCTACTTATTTTATTACTTGCAACTATTGCAAGTTTGCTCTTTTTATACTTAAAAATTAAATGCAAGTTTGCTTTTTTTACACTTTAAAAGCAAGTGTAAGCTTGCTTTTTCTATGCTTTAAAAGCAAGTGCAAGTTTGCTTTTTTTATATTTTTAAAGCAAATGCAAGTTTGCTTTTTTTACACTATATATATAAGTGTAGGTTTGCTCCTTTTATACTTTAAAAGCAAATATAAATCTGCTTTTTTTTTATATTGCGGCTAATTTTATATAGTTTAACAGTTGTTATTTTGCTTAAATATAATATAATATATAAACTTTAAATCTTTTGTTTATTATAATTAAGCAGCTTTTTTAAACAAACGGCTTTTTTTTTTTACTTGCTTTATTATATATATTACATTTTTTTCTTATACTATTACTACTAAAAACTATAGTATAAATATAGCAACCTTTAAAAGGTTAACAATATAAACAAGCTATAATATTATTAATTTTACAATAAACAACAAAAAAAGTTTTGTTTTTATATATAATATAACATGCAAACTTTAAATCTTTTGCTTGTTTTAAATAAATAGCTCTTTTTATACTTTAAAAGCAAGTGTAAGTTTGCTTTATTAAAGCGTTATAAACAACTATATGTTTGCTTTTTTTATACGTTATAAACAACTATATGTTTACTTTTTTTACGCGTTAAATATAACTATATGTTTGCTTTTTTTATGCGTTAAATATAACTATATGTTTGCTCCTTTTACGCGTTAAATATAAATGCATGCTTGCTTTTTTTTTATATTGCGGTTAATTTTGTTTTATTTAACGGTTGCTGTATTACTTAAATAAAACATAACACGTAAACTTTAAGCTGTTAATTTACTGCTATTAACTAACTTTTTTTTACTACTTACTTTATTATATATATTAAAGCTTTTTTTTATACTACTGCTATTAAAAACTATAATATAAATATAGCAACTTTTAAAATAATAATAACATAAACAAGCTATAATGTTATAAATTTAACGGTTAACAAAAAAAAAAATTATACTTTTAACAATTAAACATATAATATAATATATAAACTTTAACTTTTTTGCTTGCTTTAAGCAAACAGTTCTTTTTATGCATTATAAGCATATATAAGCCTGCTTTTTTACGCGTTAAAAGCAAGTACAAGCTTGCTTTTTTTATAATTTATAACTAAAAGCAAGCCTACTTTTTTATACGTTAAAAGCAAATGCAAGTTTGCTTTTTTTTTATATTGCGGTTAATTTTGTTAAGCTTAACAGTTGCTATTTTACGTATATATAATATAACATATATACTTTAAGTTTTTTGTTTGCTTTTATTAAACTTTTTTTTTTAACCTGTTTTATATATATATTGATTTTTTTTTTTATATTATTATTACTAAAAATTATAATATAAATATAGCAACTTTTAAAAAGTAAACAACACGGACAAGCTATAATATAATTAATTAAACGGACAATAATAAAAAAAGTTCTATTTTTATATATATTATAATATATATATTTTAAGTTTTTTGTTTATTATAAGCGAACAGCTTTTTTTTATTACTTATTTTATATACGTATTAAATATTTACTTAATATTACTACTACTAAAATTATAATATAAATATAGCAACCTTTAAAAAGTTAATAGTATAAATAAGCTATAATATTTATAATTAAACAATTAACAAAAAAAAAAATAATGTTTTTTATAATATTATATATAACATAATAAACAAACTTTAAGTTTTTCGTTTATTTTAAACAAATAGCTTTTTTTATACTTTAAAAGCAAGTGCAAGTTTGCTTTTTTTATATATTAAAAGCAAATATAAGTTTGTTTTTTTTTTATATTATAATTAATTTTGTTAACTTTAACGGTTGCTATTTTGCTTATATATAATATAATATATAAACTTTAAGTTTTTTATTTGCTTTAAACAAAAAGCTTTTTTTATACGTTAAACATAAATATAAGTTTGCTTTTTTTTTATATTATAGTTAATATTGTTAAGCTTAACAGTTGTTATTTTACGTAAATATAAAACAGTATATATATTTTAAATTTTTTGCTTATTATAAACGAATAGCTTTTTTGTTTTACTTATTTTATATATATATTAATTGTTTTTTTTATATTATTACTACTAAAAACTACAATATAAATAAAGTAACTTTTAAAAAGTTAATAGTATAAATAAGCTATAATATTATAAATTTAACAGTTAACAAAAAAAAAAATTATGTTTTTAACAATAAAACATATAATATAATATATAAACTTTAACTTTTTTGTTTGCTTTAAATAAACAGCTGCTTTTATGCGTTAAAAACAAATATAAGTTTGCTTTTTTTTTATATTATAGTTAATTTTATTAAGCTTAATAGCTGCTATATTATATAAATATAATATAATATATACACTTTAAGTTTTTTGTTTGTTATAAACGAACAGCTTTTTTTTGCTACTTGTTTTATATACGTATTAAATTTTTATTTAATACTACTATTATTAAAAATTATAATATAAATATAGCAATTTTTAAAAAGTAAACAATATAAACAAGCTATAATATTATTAATTAAACCGTTAGCAATAAAGAAAGTTTTGTTTTTATATACAATATAATATATAAACTTTATATTTTTTGCTTGCTTTAAACGAACAGCTGTTTTTATGCGTTAAAAGCAAATATAAGTTTGCTTTTTTTACGTTTATAAAACAAGTGTAAGTTTGCTTTTTTTATACTTTAAAAGCAAGTATACTTTTTTTACACCGTAAATGCTAAAGCAGCTACTTATTTTTTTATTTATAGCTGTTATAAGTTTGCTTTTTTTTTATTTTAAAAACAAGTATAAGTTTGTTTTTTTTTTATATTATAGTTAATTTTGTTAAGTTTAACAGTTGTTATATTAAGCAAATATAACATAATATGCAAACTTTAAATATTTTATTTGCTATAATTAAACAGTTTTTTTTTTTTACTTTATTATATATATTAAAGCTTTTTTTTTTATTATTATTACTAAAAATTATGTTGTAAATAAAGCAACTTTTAAAAAGTTAATAGTATAAACAAGCTATAATATTATTAATATTATAGTTAATAATAAAAAAAGTTTTATTTTTATATATAATATAATATATAAACTTTAAGTTTTTTGTTTATATTAAGCAAACAGCTCTTTTTATATAATAAAAGCAAGTGCAAATTTGCTTTTTTTTTATATTGCAGTTAATTTTGTTAAGCTTATTAGCTGCTATATTATATAAATATAATATAATATATAAACTGTAAATCTTTTGCTTGTTTTAAGCGAACAGCTCTTTTTATACTTTAAAAGCAAGTATAAGTTTGCTTTTTTTATACATTAAAAACAAGTGTAAGTTTGCTTTTTCTTTATATTATAGTTAATTTTATTAAGTTTAACGGTTGCTCTTTAGCTTATATACAATATAACATATAAACTTTAAGTTCTTTGTTTACTTTAAACGAACAGCTTTTTTTTTTTTCTTGTTTTACTACATAATAAATAACATTTATATATAAGTTATTATATAATAATATGTTTTATTAAACTGCTTTTATAAAAATATAGCGGAACAAAAGCAAAAGTATAACAACAAAAAAAAGCAAAACATTAAATAGCACAAAATAGTCGGTTAACTATAATATTAGTTATATTAACTTTATGTTATAAAGCTTTAAGTGTTTTGTTTTTTGCGGTGCTTTATTTTTTGCAGTACTGTTTTTTGCGGTGCTTTGTTTTTTGCGGTGCTTTGTTTTTTGCGGTGCTTTATTTTTTGCAGTGTTTAATAATTAATTTAGTAATATTAAAAGCTTTAATAATATTGTGCTATATTTATATGTTAATTAATAATATAGCTTAATGTTTTTAAATATTACGTTTTATAGCGCTAAGTTTTTAATAAGTTTATATATTTATAAAAAGTAACCTTTTTTAGTTTATTTAAAAATAAGTTGTTTTTAGTATAAATAAAAGCTATAAAGTATTTATTTTAGCAGTTTTTATATATTTAAAAAAGTTTTGCTCGGAAAAGTTAAACTTTTAAAAACTTAGCTACTGTTTTTTATAGTTTAGTTTTTGCTTTAGCTAGCTTTTTTATAATATAGTTTGCTATTTTTATATTATTATGTTTGCTATATTAATAATAGTAGCAGTTTTTGCTACTTGCTTTAATTTTACGTTATATTTAATTTATATTATAGTTTATTTTAACTTTATATAAAGTTTGCCCGATTAATTTAAGCTTGAGTTATATTTGTTTATAAATAATATTGTTAAATATGTTTTATTATAAGCTTTATTTTTATTGTTTTAATTAATTATTAAACGTTATAGCTATAAAAAAAACTAACTTAAACTTTTAATAATTATATTGTTAAAATAACTATAACTTAAAAATAACTTTAACTTGTTTTATAGCTTATTTTAACTTTATATAAAGTTCGCTTAATTAATTCGGGCTTAAGTTATATTTGTTTATAAATAATATTATTAAATATACTTTATTGCGCGCTTTATTTTTATTGCTTTAATTAATTGCTAAAAGCTATAGTTGTTAAATAAACTAATATAAACTTAAAATAATTTTAATTTTATATTAAACTTAATTTATATTATAGCTTATTTTAACTTTATATAAAGTCCGCTAAATTAATTTAAGCTTAAGTTATGTTTATTTGCAAATAATATTGTTAAATGCGCTTTATTAGCTGCTTAATTTTTATTTTTTTAATTAATTGCTAAATGTTATAGCTATTAAAAAAATTAATATAAACTTTAAAATAATTTAAACTAATAGTTAACGCTAAGCTTAAAATAATTTTAATTTATTTTATAGCTTATTTTAATTTTACTTAAAAGTTAACTAACTAACTATTGCTTAAAATATATTTGTTTATAAGTAGTACTACTAAATATGCTTTATTGTATGCTTTATTTTTATATTTTTAGCTATTTGCTATTTGCTATAGTTATTTAAAAAACTAATATAAACTTAAAATAACTTTAATTTTGCGTTAAACTTAATTTATACTATAGCTTATTTTAATTTTGTATAAAGTTTGCTTAATTAATTTAAGCTTTAAATATAATTGTTTACAAATAATACTACTAAATATATATTATTAAACGCTTTATTTTTGTTATTTCAATTAATTATTAAACGTTATAGCTATTAAATAAACTTATATAAACTTAAAATAACTTTAACATTAAGCTTATTTAAACTTTAAAATAACTTTAACTTATTTTATAGCTTATTTTAATTTTATATAAAGTCCGCCCGATTAATTTAAGTTTAAGTTGCATTTTTTCGCAAATAATACTATTAAATGCGCTTTAATATATGCTTTATTTCGATTTTTTCGATTAATTATTAAATGTTATAGCTATTAAATAAACTAACATATATTTAAAATAACTTTAACATTAAGCTTATTTAAACTTTAAAATAACTTTAACTTGCTTTATAGCTTACTTTAACTTTAAATAAAGTTTGCTTAATTAATTTAAGCTTAAGTTATATTAGTTTATAAATAGTATTACTAAATATGCTTTATTATAAGCTTTATTTTTATTGCTTTAATTAATTGTTAAACGTTATAACTATAAAAAAAACTAACTTAAACTTTAAATAACTTTAACATTAAGCTTACTTTAACTTTAAAATAACTTTAACTTGTTTTATAGTTTATTTTAACTTTATATAACGTTTGCCCGATTAATTTAAGCTTATGTTTTATTTGTTTACAAATAATATTGCTAAATGTGCTTTATTAAGCGCTTTATTTTTATTTTTTTATTATTTACTAAATATTATAGCTGTTAAATAAACTGCTATAAACTTAAAATAACTTTAATTTTACGTTAAACTTAATTTATATTATAGTTTATTTTAACTTTATATAAAGTTCGTTTAATTAATTCGAGCTTAAGTTATATTTGTTTATAAATAGTACTACTAAATGCGCTTTATTTTTAGCTTTATTTTAATTTTTTTAATTAAATGCTAAATGTTATAGCTTTAAAAAAAACCGCTTTAAACCTTTAATAACTATAACTTTAAAATAACCTTAATTTTAAAATAACTTTAACTTGTTTTATAGCTTACTTTAACTTTATATAAAATTTGTTTAATTAATTCGAGCTTAAGTTATATTTGTTTATAAATAGTACTATTAAATATGCTTTATTGCTAGCTTTATTTCTATTTCTTTAATTAATTGTTAAACGTTATAGCTGTTAAATAAACTAATATAAACTTAAAATAACTTTAACTTTGCGTTAAACTTAACTTATATTATAGCTTACTTTAACTATATATAAAGTTTGCCCAATTAATTTAAGCTTAAGTTATATTTGTTTGTAAATAGTACTACTAAATATGCTTTATTGCAAACTTTATTTTTATTGCTTTAATTAATTGTTAAACGTTATAGCTATAAAAAAAACTAACTTAAACTTTTAATAGCTATAACGTTAAAATAACCGCAATTTTAAAATAACTTTAATTTATTTTATAGCTTATTTTAATTTTATATAAAGTCCGCCCGATTAATTTAAGCTTAAGTTATATTTGTTTATAAATAGTACTACTAAATATGCTTTATTATACGCTTTATTTTTATTACTTCGATTAATTTTTAAACGTTATAGCTATTAAAAAAACTAACATAAACTTAAAATAACTTTAATTTTGCGCTAAATTTAACTTATATTATAGCTTACTTTAATTTTACGTAAAGTTTAACCAACTATTTATTGCTAGCAATAAATTAACTGTTAATAATACTTTTATATATATTTTGTTATAAGCTTTATTTTTATGCTTTTAATTAGTTATTTAATACTGTAGCTTTTTAAAAAACGAACTTTAACTTTTAAATAACTATTATTTATAGCTTACTTTAACCTTTAAATAACTTTAACTTCGAGTAAACTTTAACTTATATTATAGTTTATTTTAAATTTATATAAAAACAAACCGTTTAACTATTGCTAAAAATATTTTTATATACTAGTAGTACTATTAAATATATTTTGTTATAAGCTTTGTTTTTATATTTTTTATTGTTTACTTAATGCTATAGCTGTTTAAAAAACTAACGTTACTTTTAAAAAAACTTAACTTTAACTTTAAGCTAATTAAAATAATAAATTAGTAATAAAATTTAATTTAATCTTTTTATATTTAGTTTTCTTATATTTAGTTTTTTTGTATTTAGTTTTCTTATATAACTGCTAAAGTTTAACTAACTATTTGTTGTTTATAATAAATTATCCGCTAATAGTATAGCCGGATATACTTTATTGCAATGTTAATTAATTGTTTAATAACGTAGTTATTTTAAAAACTAACATAAATTATATTACAACTTTAATTTTAAGCTAACTTTAATCTTAAGCTTTAATAACTTTAACTTCGAGCTTTAATAACTTTAACTTTAAGCTAACATTAACTTTAAGCTTTACTTAAACTTAGCGCTAAACTTTAACTAATATTATAGTAAACTTACACTATAATATAACAATTAACTAATATAATAACCGAGCAGCTTATTAAAATAACGGAGGTTAGTACATTCCACTTTTTTATATATATAAACTACTATATCTTTTAAAGCCTTTTAGTTTTCTACTTTTTTTTTTTTTCTTTATTTTAAATATATATATTATATAACTACTTATATATATATGTTTTTACTTTTTTTAATATAACTTAACAATAAACTAACTTAACAATAAACTAATTTAGCAACAAACCAACTTAATAACAAACTAATTTAACAACAAACTAATTTAATAAACAACTAACTAATATTGCGCTAACTAACATTACGCTAACTAACACTGCGTTAATAATGCATTTATTTATTAGTTGCACTTTTGTATACACTTTGTTGCACGCTTTATTTTATTATGCTTTATATCTTTTTTTATTTTATTTTAGCAACTAATACTATTAAAAAAATAAAAACTAACAATGTTTTAAATGCTTAAGTCCTTAATATAAATAATATTTAAAATTAAAAAAAAAAAAGTAAAACAACAAAAGCATTTTAACTTTATGTTAGCATAGTTGTAATAGCATTATTTTATAAACACTAACTTATATTTTAATAGTAAACGCTAACCTATATTTAATTAGTTAAAAACTAATAATGCTCCTAAGTGCTTAAGTTTTTAATATAAATAACACTTAAAATTAAAAAAAAAAAATAAAACAATAAAAATAAAGCATTTTAACTTTATGTTAACATAGTTATAATAGCATTATTTTGCAAACGTTAACTTATATTTTAATTATAAACATTAACTTATATTTTAATAGCAAACGCTAACTTATATTTAATTAGTTAAAAACTAATAATGCTCCTAAGTGCTTAAGTTTTTAATATAAGCAACATTTAAAATCAAAAAAAAAAAATAAAACAATAAAAACAAAGCATTCTAACTTTATGCTAGCATAGTTGCAATAATATTATTTTATAAACGCTAACTTATATTTTAATTGCAAATATTAACTTATATTTTAATTGCTAATACTAACCTATATTTAATTAGTTAAAAACTTATAATGCGCAAAATGTTCAAGTTTTTAATATAAGCAACACTTAAAATTAAAAAAAAAAAATAAAACAACAAAAACAAAACATTTTAACTTTATATAAGCATAGTTATAATAGCATTATTATATAAATATTAACTTATATTTTAATTAGTTAAAAATTAACGTATATTATTTTATATAATAGTTAATAATTTATTATAATATTGTTTATTGTTTTTTATACGTTAACTTAATTATTTTTTATTGCTAAATTATATAGATTTTGCTAGCTTATATACTTATATTGCTATAAACTATTATTAACATATGTTTTATTTGCTAGCTTTTGCACTACTTAAGCTATTAACGCTTTAGCGTTTATACGGATAGCTTTTTTAGCTATGCTAATTATACAAAAAAAGAACTTGTAGCAAAAAAAAAAAAAATATTAAGTTAAAGTTATATTACTATATATATATAGTTTATACAACATTAATAGCTTTTAATTAAAAACAGTTAAAAGTGTATAAACTATATATAACTATTAACTGTTTTATAGTAGCAACTATTAGCGTAATATATAAAAATGTATATATTACAGCTAGTTTAAATAGTAAAAATAAACAAACGTTAAATTTAAATTCCGCGCATAATTATAATTTTAATTATATATAATTTTATTTTTATAGTGTAGCAGCTTTTAAAAAAGTTTATTTAACATTATAACTAACAGTTTATCCTTTAAGTTTTATAAGTATAAGCTTCGAACTACTTTATAACACCTTAGGAAAACTAGCAGTTTACTATAATTTAATACGTATAACTTTAACATTAAAACTAGCAGTTTATTATACTTTTATAAATATAATTAAAACTAATAGTTTACTACAATTTTATAAATTTAACGTTAACATTAAAACTAATAGTTTATTATAATTTTATAAATATAACTTTAATATAAAGCTTACTTTAACTTTAAAATAACTTTAACTTTACTAAAAATATAACTAACTAACTACTGTTAATAATATATAAATTGTTAAAAATATTGCTAAATATGCTTTATTGCGCGCTTTTTTTTTATATGTTTTATTATTTACATAATATTATAGCTGTTTAAAAAACTAATATAAACTTTAAATAACTTTAATTTTAAGCGTACTTTAAAATTATTTTTAATTTTACTTTAATTTAGCGTTAACTTTTAACTAGTACTATAGCAAACTTATATTATAACTTAACAACTAATAAAATAATACTGCGCTAATAATACATTTATTTGCTAGTAGCATAGCTAAATATACTTTATTGCGCGCTTTATTTTATTATGTTTTTTGTTGCTTTTAACGCAAACTTTTTTAAAAAAGTTTACTTAATATTATAACTAATAGTTTACTCTTTAATGTTATAAGCATAAGCTTAGCACCGCTTTATGCTACCCTAGTATAACTAACAGTTTATTATAATTTAATAAGTAATAATGCTTAACTTTTATAATATAAACAGCTTAAGCTTTATTATATTATTATACGCTATATTAAATAGTACAAGCATTTTAAAGCTTAATAATACCGTTATTTTATACATTATTTGTATTATGTATAAAACACTTTTTTAAAAAGTTAATTTGTTTTTGTTAAATAATGCTACTATAGTTATATATAGCTAAGCTTTTTTTTTTGCTATTATAACGTTTTTAAAATATTAAGCTTAGCTTATACGTTAAACAAACAGGTTTGTTTTTATTTTAAATTTATTAAAGCTATTGTTGTTATAAGCTTTAAATATGTTTAAAATTATTAGCGTAACATTTGCTAACAATTATATTATTTAGCTAAAGCTTTTAAAACGCGTAAGCTTTAGGACGAACGTTTTATTAACTATAATATTACTATTTTTGTTGCTTTAACTAACTTTAAACTAAGCGCTACTTTTTTGGCTTAAAAAAAACTGCTAATATAAAACTTTTATTTGTTATAAATTAAACTTTTTATAGTTTGCTTATTTTAGCTAGCTAAATTAGCGTTAATTAGTTTGTTTATACTGCTTATAATAATACTTTTATATATTTTTTATTTATTATAATATATATAAATATATAAAACACGCTAGCTTATTTAATTTAAAGTTGTTTAAAAATAAAATAAAAGCGTTTTTTAATATTAAACATTAAACTATATTAAAATTGTTAAATATATAAGTAATACTTAATAATTAGCTTACGTTTTAAACAATAAAGTACTATTTTAATAATAATATATGTTAATATTTGTTGTTTTTTAAATACGCGTTTATTTTATTAACAAATATAATATATTAATATATTTTATAAACTAAAATATTATACACTAAAAAACAAAAAAAACAAGCTTAAGTTGTTTTATAACTTTATTAAATAAAGCATAACTAAATAATATAAAAAAATAAAATAAATAAAAATAATAAAATAAAGTTATAAATAAAAAATATAAATTTACTATATAAAACATAAATAAATAAATATTAAATAACTATAACTTTTTATTTATATTTAATAAGTTATAAAACTATAGCTTAAAAACATTTTATTATGTTTAACTTAATATAAAAATAGTAAACTATACTATTTTTTAACTGCTATTTTATAATAAAGCTTGTTTAAACTATTGTTTAATAATATTTTTAACATTTATTTCCTTTTTAATAAATATATAAAAGTTATATAACTATTAACTATAATATAGCTTGTTTAACTAATTATAAATAAATACGTAATAATGTTATTATTGTTTGTTTACTTTTATAGCTTTGTTTTTTATCCATAAAACTTGTTGTTTTATGTTTTTTATTTTTTTTTATTTTTTTTTTTATTTTTAAATATAACAATTAAAGTAAATCCGGTTTAATTAAGTTTAATTAAATATATTAACATAATAAGTTTGTATAACAGTTAAACTATAAAAAACAAAGTTAACTAAAATTGTTTTATTTTTAAAAATAAGCTAGTTATATAAAAAAAAAATTTTATATAAAATATTATTATTTACTGTTGTTTTTAACAAAAAAAGTATAATAAAGTAAAAATTTTTGCTTAAGTTAGTTTTTAGTATTATTTATATTAATAACTAAAGTTATTAATATAATAAGCTTTTAAATATATTAATAGTTTTAAATTAAGTTGTTAATAACGTTAACTTTTATAATAAAGCAAACAAAATATTATTTTTTTATATAAACATTTTGTTTAAGCGTTACTTTTATTACTATATAATTAAACAAAAAAAAAAAAAAACTATTAGTATAACTATTTGCTAATATTATATAGCTAGTTCGCATATTTATTGCTTTATATAAAATATATATATTATTTAAAAAACTAAAAAAAAAGGTATAACAACATAATAAAAACGGCTAAACTATATAAAAAAAAAGTAACTTATTATATATTTAAAAACTGTTAAATATATAATAAACAATTAACATTATTGTTAAATAATATAATTAATATATTTTGTTTTTTTTTTTATTTAAATATTAGTAATATTTTATTATAAAATTTAAATATTTTGCAAATTTACATAATAAATAACTGTTTAATATAGTATACAACTTTTTACTTTTTTGCTTTTTTTTTATATTAAAATGTTAGTCCAAAAAGTTTTAAGTGTTTAAAATAGCTTTAATTTTTTAAGTTGTTCGTGTAAAATATTAAAAAAAAAAAATATAAAAATAAAAAATAAAATAAAAAAAAAGTAATTAAATATTAAAAACAAGCTTAAAAACAAGTATGCTTTTTTATACTTTAAAAGTAAGTTTGCTTTTTTTATACTTAAAATGCTATTATAACTACTTATTTTACTACTTGTAACTATTGCAAGTTTGCTTATTTTATATTTAAAAATTAAATATAAGTTTGCTTTTTTTATATTTTAAAAGCAAATGTAAGCTTGTTTTTTTTACGCTTTAAAAACAAGTGTAAGTTTGCTTTTTTTATACTTTTAAAGCAAGTATAAGTTTGCTTTTTTTACACCGTATATATAAGTATAAGTTTGCTTTTTTTATATTTTAAAAACAAGTGTAAATTTGCTTTTTTTTTATATTGTAGCTAATTTTGTACAGCTTAACAGTTGCTATTTTGCTTAAATATAATATAATATATAAACTTTAAGTTTTTTGCTTGCTATAATTAAGCAGCTTTTTTAAGCGAATAGCTCTTTTTTTTTACTTGCTTTATTATATATATTATATTTTCTTTTTATACTATTATTATTAAAAATTATAATATAAATATAGCAACCTTTAAAAAGTTAACAATATAAACAAGCTATAATATTATAAATTTTATAGTAAACAACAAAAAAAGTTCTATTTTTATATATAATATAATATATAAACTTTAAATTTTTTGCTTATTTTAAACAAATAGCTTTTTTTATACTTTAAAAGCAAATATAAGTTTGCTTTATTAAAGCATTATAAACAACTATATATTTGCTTTTTTTATACGTTATAAACAACTATATGTTTGCTTTTTTTACGCGTTAAATATAAATGTATGCTTGCTTTTTTTTTATATTATAGTTAATTTTGTTTTGCTTAACAGTTGTTATATTGCTTAAATAAAACATAACATGTAAACTTTAAGCTGTTAATTTGCTGTTATTAACTAACTTTTTTTTACTACTTACTTTATTATATATATTAAAGCTTTTTTTTATACTACTGCTATTAAAAACTATAATATAAATATAATAACTTTTAAAATAATAATAATATAAACAAGCTATAATGTTATAAATTTAACAGTTAACAAAAAAAAAAATTATACTTTTAACAATTAAACATATAATATAATATATAAACTTTAACTTTTTTGCTTGCTTTAAGCAAACAGCTTTTTTTACGCGTTATAAACATATATAAGCTTACTTTTTTACGCGTTAAAAGCAAATATAAGCTTGCTTTTTTTACACTTTATAACTAAAAGCAAGCCTGCTTTTTTATATATTATAAACAAGTGCAAGCTTGCTTTTTTTACATTTTATAACTAAGTGTAAGCTTGCTTTTTTATACATTAAAAGCAAATGTAAATTTGCTTTTTTTTTATATTGCAGTTAATTTTGTTAAGCTTAACAGTTGTTATTTTATATATATATAATATAATATATACACTTTAAGTTTTTTGCTTGCTTTTATTAAACTTTTTTTTTTAACCTATTTTATATATATATTAATTTTTCTTTTTATATTATTACTACTAAAAATTATAATATAAATATAATAACCTTTAAAAAATAAACAATATAAATAAACTATAATATAATTAATTAAACAAACAACAATAAAAAAAGTTTTGTTTTTATATATATTATAATATATATACTTTAAATTTTTTGTTTATTATAAACGAACAGCTTTTTTTTACTACTTGTTTTATATATGTATTAAATTTTTACTTAATACTATTATTACTAAAATTATAATATAAATATAGCAACTTTTAAAAAGTTAACAATATAAACAAGCTATAATATTTACAATTAAACAATTAACAAAAAAAAAAATAATATTTTTTACAAAATTATATATAACATAATAAACAAACTTTAAGTTTTTTGCTTATTTTAAACAAACAGCTTTTTTTACACTTTAAAAGCAAGTATAAGTTTGCTTTTTTTATACTTTAAAAGCAAGTATAAGTTTTTTTTTTTAATATATTAAAAGCAAATATAAGTTTATTTTTTTTTTATATTATAATTAATTTTGTTAAGCTTAACGGTTGTTATTTTGCTTATATATAATATAATATATAAACTTTAAGTTTTTTATTTGCTTTAAGCAAAAAGCTTTTTTTATACGTTAAATAAAAATGTAAGTTTACTTTTTTTTTATATTATAGTTAATTTTGTTAAGCTTAACAGTTGTTATTTTATATAAATATAATATAGTATACACACTTTAAATTTTTTGTTTGCTTTAATTAAACAACTTTTTTGTTTTACTTGTTTTATATATATATTAATTGTTTTTTTTATATTATTATTATTAAAAACTATAATGTAAATAAAGCAACTTTTAAAAAGTTAATAGTATAAATAAGCTATAATATTATAAATTTAACAGTTAACAAAAAAAAATATTATGTTTTTAATAATAAAACATATAATATAATATATAAACTTTAACTTTTTTGCTTGCTTTAAATAAACAGCTGCTTTTATATGTTAAAAGTAAATATAAGTTTACTTTTTTTACGTTTATAAAGCAAATGCAAGTTTGCTTTTTTTATACTTTAAAAGCAAATATGTTTTTTTTATATTATAAATGCTAAAGCAACTATTTACTTTTTTATTTATAGCTATTATAAGTTTGCTTTTTTTTTACTTTAAAAACAAATATAAGTTTGTTTTTTTTTTATATTATAGTTAATTTTGTTAAGTTTAACAGTTGTTATATTAAGCAAATATAACATAATATATAAACTTTAAATATTTTATTTACTATAATTAAACAGCTTTTTTTTTTTACTTGTTTTACTATATATATTAAAGCTTTTTTTTTTATTACTACTATTAAAAATTATGTTATAAATAAAACAACTTTTAAAAAGTTAACAATATAAATAAACTATAATATTATTAATATTATAGTTAACAATAAAAAAGGTTTTATTTTTATATATAATATAATATATAAACTTTATATTTTTTGCTTGCTTTAAGCAAACAGTTTTTTTTATATAATAAAAATAAGTATAAATTTGCTTTTTTTTTATATTATAGTTAATTTTGTTAAGCTTAACAGCTATTATATTATGCAAATATAATATAATATATAAACTATAAATTTTTTGCTTGTTTTAAACAAATAGCTTTTTTTATATTTTAAAAGCAAATATAAGTTTTTTTTTTTTATACACTAAAAGCAAATGTAAGTTTGCTTTTTTTATATATTAAAAGCAAATGCAAGTTTGCTTTTTTTTTATATTATAGTTAATTTTGTTAAGCTTAACAGTTGTTTTTTTGCTTATATATAATATAATATATAAACTTTAAGTTTTTTGTTTGCTTTAAACAAACAACTTTTTTTATTTTTTTGTTTTACTATATAATAAATAATATTTATATATAAGTTATTGTATAATAATATACTTTATTAAACTACTTTTATAAAAATATAGCAAAACAAAAGCAAAAATATAATAACAAAAAAAAGCAAAACATTAAATAGTATAAAATAATTAGTTAGCTATAATATTAGCTATATTAACTTTATATTATAAAGCTTTAAATGCTTTATTTTTTATAATACTTTGTTTTTTATAATGTTTAATAATTAATTTAATAATATTAAAAGCTTTAATAATGTTGTACTATATTTATATATTAATTAATAATATAGCTTAATATTTTTAAATATTACGTTTTATAACGCTAAGTTTTTAACAAGTTTATATATTTATAAAAAGTAATTTTTTTTAGTTTATTTAAAAGTAAGTTATGTTTAATATAAATAAAAGCTATAAAATATTTATTTTAGCAATTTTTATATACTTAAAAAAGTTTTGCTTAAAAAAGTTAAACCTTTAAAAACTTAGCCGCTGTTTTTTATAGTTTAGTTTTTGCTTTAGCTAGCTTTTTTATAACATAGTTTGCTATTTTTATATTGTTATACTTATTATATTAATAATAATAATAGTTTTTGCTGTTTATTTTAATTTTACGTTAAACTTAATTTATACTATAGTTTACTTTAACTTTATATAAAGTTTTTTAATTAATTTAAGTTTAAATTATATTTGTTTATAAATAATACTATTAAATACGCTTTATTATAAGCTTTATTTTTATTTTTTTAATTAATTATTAAACGTTATAGCTGCAAAAAAAACTAACTTAAACTTTTAATAACTAAAACTTTAAAATAACTATAACTTTAAAATAACTTTAACTTATTTTATAGCTTATTTTAACTTTATATAATGTTCGCTTAATTAAATTAAGCTTAAGTTATATTTGTTTATATATAATATTAGCAAATATGCTTTATTGCACGCTTTATTTTTATTATTTTAGTTAATTATTAAACGTTATAACTGTTAAATAAACTAATATAAACTTAAAATAACTTTAATTTTATATTAAACTTAATTTATATTATAGCTTATTTTAACTTTATATAAAGTTCGCTAAATTAATTTAAGCTTAAGTTATATTTATTTGCAAATAATATTGCTAAATATATTTTATTAGCTGCTTTATTTTTATTTTTTTAATTAATTATTAAACGTTATAACTATTAAAAAAACTAACATAAACTTTAAAATAACTTAAACTAGCAGCTAATATTAAGCTTAAAATAACTTTAATTTATTTTATAGCTTACTTTAATTTTACTTAAAAGTTAACTAACTAATTATTGTTTAAAATATATTTGTTTATAAATAATATTGTTAAATATGCTTTATTATACGCTTTATTTTTATATTTTTAACTATTTATTATTTACTATAGTTATTTAAAAAACTAATATAAACTTAAAATAACTTTAATTTAACGTTAAACTTAACTTATATTATAGCTTACTTTAATTTTATATAAAGTTTATTTAATTAATTTAAACTTTAAATATAATTGTTTGCAAATAATACTGTTAAATATATATTATTAAACGCTTTATTTTTATTACTTTAATTAATTGTTAAACGTTATAGCTATTAAATAAATTTATATAAACTTAAAATAACTTTAACATTAAGTTTATTTAAACTTTAAAATAACTTTAACTTATTTTATAGTTTATTTTAATTTTATATAAAGTTCGCTAAATTAATTTAAGCTTAAAATTTATTTGTTTATAAATAATACTGCTAAATATATTTTATTAGCTACTTTATTTTTATTATTTTAATTAATTACTAAATATTATAGCTGTTTAAAAAACTAATATAAACTTTAAATAACTTTAATTAATAGTTAACTTTAAGTTTAAAATAACTTTAACTTGTTTTATAGCTTACTTTAACTTTATATAAAGTTTGCTTAATTAATTTAAGCTTAAGCTATATTTGTTTATAAATAATATTATTAAATACGCTTTAGTATACGCTTTATTTTTATTACTTTAATTATTTATTAAACGTTATAGCTATTAAATAAACTAATATAAACTTAAAATAACTTTAATTTTACGTTAAACTTAACTTATATTATAGCTTACTTTAATTTTATATAAAGTTTGCTTAATTAATTTAAGTTTAAAATATATTTGTTTATAAATAATATTATTAAATATGCTTTATTATACGCTTTATTTTTATTATTTTAATTAAATACTAAATATTATAGCTATAAAAAAAACTAACTTAAACTTTAAACTATTTTAATATTAAGCTTATTTTAACTTTAAAATAACTTTAACTTGTTTTATAGCTTATTTTAATTTTATATAACGTTTATTTAATTAATTTAAGCTTATATTTTATTTGTTTATAAATAATATTATTAAATGCGCTTTATTAAACGCTTTATTTTTATTTTTTTTATTATTTGCTAAATAATATAACTATTAAATAAACTACTATAAACTTAAAATAACTTTAATTTTACGTTAAACTTAATTTATATTATAGCTTACTTTAACTTTATATAAAGTTTGCTTAATTAATTTAAGTTTAAATTATATTTTTTTGCAAATAATACTGTTAAATATGCTTTAATATACGCTTTATTTCGATTTTTTTAATTAATTGTTAAATGTTATAGCTATTAAATAAACTAATATAAACTTAAAATAACTTTAACATTAAGTTTATTTAAACTTTAAAATAACTTTAACTTGTTTTATAGCTTATTTTAACTTTAAATAAAGTTTCCTTAATTAATTTAAGCTTAAGTTATATTAGTTTATAAATAGTATTATTAAATATGCTTTATTATAAGCTTTATTTTTATTGCTTTAATTAATTATTAAACGTTATAACTATAAAAAAAACTAATTTAAACTTTAAATAACTTTAACATTAAGCTTACTTTAACTTTAAAATAACTTTAACTTGTTTTATAGCTTATTTTAACTTTATATAACGTTTGCTTAATTAATTTAAGCTTATGTTTTATTTGTTTATAAA